>CAUYQV010038054.1:0-30413 GCA_963574575.1 Galagoides demidoff
CAACCTCCAACTCCTGGGCTCAAGCGAGTCTCCTGCCTCAGCCTCCCAAGTAGCTGGGACCACAGGCGCCCGCCACAACCCCCGGCCATTTTTTGGTTGCAGCCATCATTGTTGTTTGGCGGGCCCGGGCTGGGGATTCGAACCCACCACCTTAGGTATACATGGCTGGCGCCTTAGCCGATTGAGCCACAGGCGCCGAGCCATGTCTCTCAAACTCTTAAACTCATTCTCTTCTCACTACCCTAAGCTGCCCACCAAGAGAATATATAGGAGTCTTGTCTCTGGGGACACTGGAACAAGACAATGGACTCCCTATGATTTGAGATTTTTCTTTCTAAATCAAGCCTCTCCTTGCTGTACTCGGCCTCTCTTTCAGCCTCCAGGAGAGGCTGTGGCAGGGAGTGGGTTTGCTCTGCAGGTGCCTGCATTTCTTTGAAGAAAGGACCCAAGAAAACATGAAGCGTGGCGATGGTGGCGTTGTCAAGCGAGGGTGATGAATGGAAACTTCCTGACATTTCAAACAACAACATCTGAAAGGAAGTGGAATTTTCCTGAAGCACAGGCAGGAGATCTCTGTCACAAGCTATTGATTTGGTGTGCACGTCTTGCGTTTAGTCTGGTGATTAATTTGGAGGGAGGCTGCACACACACGCTGGCCTTTCATTTAGCGAGTTTAAAAGCACACCGCTTCTGATGCGGGGCTGTTTTATGGCTGAGGGTTGAATGACACGCTTCCCGGCAGGCTGTAAAGACAGGTAAAAATTTAAATAAGAAACATAAAATCCTTCAAGGCACTCTATTTCTCTTTTGCAATTTATTAATTGCACTTACTGAAGGCCAGTTGACCCTCTGGGAACAGTTCAGCAAAGGAAAACTATTGAGCCTGCTAAGCTTGCCAGCCTGCGGCTTTTCTTCTTTCGGAGAGGAGAGAACTAAGGACCCCAAATAGGAAGTCACTTGCTTAAGTCCCACGATGGGTCAGAACTGAGACTAACTCCTAGTTCCTCCCCCTGACCCCAGACCACCAAAACACAAGAAGTATGTGTAGAGCCCCCCAAATGTTCCAAGTATTTTAATAACAAATTGAAACTTAACGTGATTGCTCTTACTTGGATCTCGTCAAATGGCTTTTGAACAAATTGCCTTAAGAACGAACTTTAAGAGCAGCCTCCGCTTACCTGGAAAGCGCCATCTCTTGTCATTACCCTGTGAACACACCTCCATTCATATGGAATATCTTTATTTTTTTCCCAAATAGAATATGCTCCTTGTATATGGTGGGCTGATGAAGATGCTGCCCATCTGCCTGGAACATCTTTCCAGGAAGGGAGGGAGGGAGGAAGGATGGATGGACAGACGGACCCAGAACCTGGGTTTCTAGCTCATTTGACTGAAAAGCATTGCCTCTTTGGGTTAGCGCTCATTCCTGTAATTCAAACTACCTCTGACCCATGAGAATTTTAATTTCTTTAGTGTGACTTTATCGTGTGCCTGGAATGCTCTCACTGTAAGCTTTAGGTCTGAAATGACTCTGCTTATTTCAAGAAGGGGTCATACTGCTTTGGGTACAAACCCCCTACTTCCTAATAATCCAAGAAACTTTCTCCATTTGATGCCTTTGTAGGCTAGAAAAATCTCCCCCATTGATAAGCACCTTGAAATCAAACCAATGCCTTCAGGTCAGTGGTGTTGGAACTCAAAGAAAAAATCATCCTGAGAGGTTGGGTGGGCTGTGCAGTATCAACACAAAGTTGGTGTGTAGGTGGGCCTCGCGCTACCTCCAAGTCCGGTCTGAGCTCTAACAACGGGCATTTTCTAAAGGGATTGGGGACACACGTAGGACGTGATATGGAGATGGCAGGTGATTAAAGAGTAGCTGGAGATAACAGGGTCAGGGCAAGGGCTGGGCAAAGAGGAACACCTAAGTAAAGGGGAGGAGCAGTGGGGCACCAGGGCAGTTGGGGACAGGCCACCTCATTCATTTAATAGCACATGTCATTAAGCACCCTCTTTGTAACAGGCTCTGCCCTGGGAGCAAGCCCAGTGTATAGAAGAGAAGAAAATGTGGTGAAAAAAAGAGCTGAGAATTCTACCTCACTGGGCTCAGAGCCTGTGGCTCAAGCGGCTAAGGCACCAGCCACATACACCTGAGCTGGCGGGTTCGAATCCAGCCCAGCCTGCCTAACAACAATGATGGCTGCAACCAAGAAACAGCCAGGCTTTGTGGCAGGTGCCTATAGCCCCAGCTACTGGGGAGGCTGAGGCAGGAAAATTGCTTGAACCCAGGAGTTGGAGGTTGCTGTGAGCTGTGATGCCACAGCACTCGACCCAGAGTGACAGCTTGAGGCTCTGTCTCAAAAAAACAAAAACCAAAAAAAACAAAGAATTCTACCGCACAGAAATCCGGATTTTAAGCTCAGTTCTGTGACTCATTCCTGCTTTGACCTTGTGTGCTTTGTTGCAGTTTCTTTGTTTGTAAAATGTGCACATTCTTTCCTCCTTATCAATAGCCTATTTTGTCATTGTTGTGCTAGGCATCAGACACGCAGCAGTGCCCAGGACAGACACAGTCACTGCCCTCCCGGAGGCCTGCTGAGTAAGGGAGGGGGACAAAGCACCTGCTGTGGAGGATCTAGCAGGACCTTGACGACACTTCACACGCACAGCTATTAGAATTCTATGAGATAAAGTATTTGGGGGCCCACCACGCTTTTGAGAAGAGTGTAGGCTCTGGAGTACCTGGGTTCAAATCCCAGCTTTGCCATTTACTAACTATATCACTTAAGGAAGTTCCCAAAACTCTCTCTGTTTCCCTATCAGTGAAATGGGGATAATAAAAGAAATGAACTCGTTCAATTGTTAAGAAATTAAATAAGATTTAATATATGAGATATATACAAAGAGTTTAAACAGCGTGTGGCTCAGAGGAAGTGCATAATTAGTGGTGATGGTTATTATTATCATTATCATCGGCGCAGACCCAGCCCCGGTGGAGCCCCAATTGCTAGTTCCCCCCCACCCCGAGTTCTCCTGATTGTCCCACAGGCCTGGCAGAGAACAGCAGTTTATGTTTCGTATTTCATCATATGTCAAAGGCCCCAAACCTTAACTACAGAAAAGACTGTTCTCAATATAATTTATAATTTATTCCCATCTAAGCAAATTGCCCTGTTAAGTCTCTGACGAACACAGGGTCTTCCCTGTACTTGCGTGGGCTGGACACTGAGATTGTCAGAGAATTAGAGCCACGGGGACAAAAGACCCTGGAAAAGAATCTGAGCCCCAGGTGGGTGACAGGTGGCCATGCTCCGAGGAGCCTCGTGGAGGAGAAGGCCAGCCTGGTATTGATGCCTTCCCCACTTAGGGGCAAAGCGTGGCTGTGCACTCGGGAGCTGTGCAGTCTCCTGGTCATTGGAGACACAGGTCACAGGGAGCCTGTCTACATCACACGTTGCAATGAAGAGAATTATACGGAATGGCTAATTTTTAAATGCCTGAAAGTTAATAGAACTATTGTCCCTCCTTGTCACCAAATGATGTTATTTTATTTATATATATGTATTTTGAGACAGAGTCTCACTTTATCACACTCAATGGAGTGTTATGAAATCACAGCTGACAGCAACCTCAAATTCTTGGGCTTAAACAACTTTCTTGCCTCAGCCTCTCAAGTAGCTGGGACTACAGGTGCCTGCCACAATGCCTGGGTATTTTAATGTTGCAGTTGTCATTGTTGTTTAGCTGGCCCGGAGTGGTTCGAACCTGCCAGATTCCATGCATGTAGCTGGTGCCATAACCACTGTGCTACAGGTGCAGAACTTCAAATGATGTTATTAAACCCTCAGAGCAAGGCTCCTCCTCAGTACAGAGTGGTGTTTACATTCCTCATGGTGGAACTGCCTTCTTTCTCTAATGCTTGTGGACCTGGTCTATACCCGACAGGGTAGGCAGCCTCCCAATTAAGGAACCAATCTCCATGAATGCAGGAACTGGTGAGTCTTATTTGTACCCCCACATGATCTTTGACATACAGTAGGACTCAATAAACGCTTGCTCGATAGGTAGACTGTAAGAGGGACAGGCATAAGAATATGGCTTGTTTAGAAAAAGGCCAACATGGTGACTCAAAACCACATCGTGCAAAGAGCACTGGCGGATGTAGGGCTGCAAGATTGGAGAAGGAAGACTGTGGGCACAGATAGAGGTTTTCCAAAAATGTGGTTGTATCAGTCAGGGTTTAACAGCAAAGCAGAATCATAGGAGATTGATTGATTGATAGAATGATGGAAGGATAGATGATGGAGGTATGGATAGATAGACTTATAATTAAAAGAAATGTAACAATTTATAATTATTTTAATTATTATTATCCTATGCATTTGGGGGAGCTGACTAGGTCAGGCAATAAATAAGGAAGGAAAGGCCTCCAGGGAAGAGAGAGCAATTGCAGGTCCCAGGTGCTCTTGACACTCAATGTCAACTGACTAGGGACTTAAATTACATCTGCAATCCCCTGCACTGTGACACACAGACTAGTGTGCGACTGAGTCACTAGGACAGGGTGTGCATGTGCCACACAGCAGCCTCTGTCTCCCATACAACCTGCTACTCTCATGGAACAGTCTCTCTGATGGCTGACTTCAGATAGAATTCTGGGGTGAACGACTCAGCCTAGTCAAGTTGACATGTCCCAGAGCCATCATGGAGGGTCTGAAGAAAAAGGGAGCCAAGTCCTATGCCCCAAAGATACAGCTGGGCTTAATGGGTAGAGATTTTGAAAAAAAGATTTTGACCCAGTTGAAGAAAGAACTAGGTGGAATAAGAGGGGGGGTGGGTTGTTAGAAGAGGCATGTAAGCCATGATATCTGAGCCTGGCTGTTAACAGTTTGGCTGGTTGGGAGTCCTGTGAAGACCCCTCCCATGCCTTGGATTCCGTGATCCCATGGACCAGGGACACAGCTCTGGTGCTGGTGCTACTACCCCACACATGGCCCTCACCCAAGCATTTGGTCAACACTACCATGGCCCTTGTATGCCAGGCACCCATGTGGCACCCTGAAACCTGAGGCAGGCAGACTACAAATGCCTGGATCACTGCAATTTTAATATCAAATGAATCTTTTCCTACCAATTGAGAAGGTGCTGCCCACACTTTAAAAATTACATCTCAAGAAAAATGTTACAGTGAAAACCATGTGTGCCAATTTGAGGCTTCCCCACATCAGTAGGCTATTTGGCCTGGGGAAAGCGTGTAAGCCACACTTTGTGGGCAGTCACACAGGTGGGTGGATTGTACATGTCCAGCCGTGGTCAGTCCTTTCACCCCGGCACAGCTTTGCATCTGCTATTTCATCCTCCTAAAATGCCCCTAAAGGCAGTTCCAGGAATCTGATGCTGTGTAACAAGTTCACAGAAAAAAATTATTTTGCTCACAAATCTGCAATTTGCAGGTTGAGAGGGAACAGCTCCTCCCTGCTCAACTGAGTGTCGACTGGGGTGGCTTGAAGGGTCGGCTGGAACTAGTGGCCATCTCTATCTATTGCTCTGAAGCTTCCCCACGTGGCCTCCCCAGCATGGCAGTTTCAGGGTAGCTCAGGCCTCCTGACCAGTGTGTCCTGAGAGAAGAGAGCCAAGAAGGCACGTGGCCTTGACCTCGCCTCAGAAGTCACAAGTGCCATTTCTGCCACATTCCCTGGGCAGAAGCAATCCCATCCCCTGCCCTGAGTTGGGAGTGGGGAGGACAGCCCCCCTTCTCTGGGCGGTGTGTGCCCATCCCTTTGCAGAAACATGTGGGATGGGGACCACACTGTGGTGGGTCTATCTTCAGGAAGTAACCACTCTCTTTTTACCTAGGAAACACTTTTTGTGTTCCAAGCCCCAGTATACCTGATTTATAAGCCCTCCTCAGTTCTCTCAAAGTTAGCTCCCTCCTTCATGGGGCTCTGACAGCACTTTGTAACCCGGCTTTCAGAGGATTTTGTACCCTAATAATGGCATCCTGTGTGTCCCGGAGACTGTGAGCTGTGAGCTCTTGAAGGTCTGGGTGCTGAGTATTTATCCTAGCTTTCAGCTTGGGCATGATGCTTGCTTAGGAAATGGAAGTTACTACAAGCTAGAGTAAGTACACCCTGGACTACCACAATGCCTGGGAGCTCGCTCCAAATGCGGATTCCTGGGTCTGCATCAAACCCCCTGGATTGATTCTTGGAGCTGGGGTTTGTGATGCTGCATCTTAATAAAACTCTCAACATGATCCCATGAATATTAACCTCTGCAAGCTCTGGCATCCCTGGTGCCTAGTACTGTGCCTGGCACATAGTTGTACTTTATAAATACCTATGGAATGAATCTATGGGTGCACGGAAGAATAAATATTTTTAGACCAGACTGGGCATACAAGAAAGTTTGGTCTTTTGGCTAAGATGACATTCAGTTATGGCTTCAGTATCAGAGAAGAAGACATCCCTCCAGGTTTGCCCAGGTGGGACTCAATGGCACAGTCCCCTTCAATGGGCTGATCCCCTGGGGAGGTGCTGAGACAGTAGGAGGGAGAGAATGGTGGTGCTTTGTCTCACCCTCTACCAGAAGGATCCTCTGCCATCCCCACCTCCTCCTCACCCCCACCCCCACGCATCCTGTCACATCCCAGATCGGAACCGTTCTGGAAGCAGTATTTGCTAGTTTGACATTTCAAAATAGCATCAAGGAGGCTAAAGATAGCGAGGTTACAAGGGAGGTTAAACATCTTGCCAAATGACGCTGAGCAAATTAGGTCTTCTCCATGCTGGTCCAGAGAGTACGCTGATGTTTCCCTTTATGTGGAAGAGAAGAAGCTCTGGGTGAGGGGGAGAGGAGACGGGACCAAGAGCCAAAGCCCAGAGCCTCCGTCTGAGTGTGGTGGCCGGCGAAGGAGTGTGGGCATCTGCCAGATCTCTGTTAACAGGCTGTCTTCTCTGGCTGTCTAGGCCAGAAAGCCCAGCAGGCTAAAGCCCTGCACGGTGGGCTACACGCAGAGCCCGGCCCACCCCACCTCACTCGCGCTGCTGGCTTCCACTCGGACGAACACAGCCAGGAGTTATTTGAGCTGGGGAAGCAATTTGCATGTCTGAGATGACAAAAAAAGGAAGAAGAAAAAGAAAAAAGTCACTATCCATTTACTTCCTTCTCCTTTCTTCCTGTCTCATCCTTTGCAGCCAAATTTTCCAAAGCCGCAGCCACATGACTGCTGGAGGCCAGAGCCCGGTGACTGTGGGGAGACGCAGTGTCCCTTGATGACCATCCCCCTCCTGGGAGGTCAGCGTGTACGACAGCCATCCCTATCTGCCTCTGTGGACCCTTTACTATTGGCCAGGCTCTCTACTAAGCTTTTTATGTTCGTTACTTCATCGATCTCACGGCAGTCCTGTGAGTGAGGCCGTGTTATCTTCACCTGATAGTTGAGGAGCTGAGGGTCAGGGAGGTGAAGCACCTCACTTTGGGTGCCGCTGCCAGTAAATTGAGATTCGACTTGGGCATGTCTGACTCCAAAGCCTGCCTGCTTCCTAACCACGTTGTATCATCTTCCCTTATGAAAGCAGACAGGGATCTGTTCACCTACGTGCCCCGAACTGAGTCCATTCCAGGAATCAGACTGGCTTCAGAGAGGGAGGAGGCACCCCTGGAGCTGGGCAGGCCACGGCAGGTGGAGGGGAGGGTAGGGAGACACGCTGGTGACTCAGCAGGCCAGCCTGCTGCCTGCCCTTTCCCCGTGTCACAGATATCTAATGGAGGGTTGTCCCTGCTGTATCCTGCAGCCCCAGGGGTAAATGGCAATCTGAGTCACAAGGGCCTGCCTGAATGTCAGGGTTGAAGTGAGTCTCTGAATGTGACCGTAGCTGCCCATGCGGTGCTGGTGGTGCTGTCACAGCCAGAACATGTTGGCAGAGAGGCAGACAGGGTGCCCGAGGGGGCAGGGTGCTGGTCATCTAGCTAAAAATGGGGGTGGGGAAAGCAGCCCAGTTATGCCTGTCTTTGGTTCTAAGTTTTCTAATGTGGTCCAGGTGCCTGCAAAATTCCCCCTGCCTTCCCAGCAAATTCAGTGAAGAGCAGGAGGGAGGTACTAACGGTTTCCACACTGTGGCCCTCTGCAGTGAGACCTTTCAGGGCCAGGAAGCCCAACCTCACCTCTGGGGAGAGCGGTTTTGGGGCCCCAGTATTAGTGACAGAGCCCTGTGATCTGAGGAGGCATTGACGGGGAGCCGGAGGTACAGTAAACAGGGACAGCAGCACAGGGCACGGTGGGCGGTGCAGATGGGTGGCTGAGCAGCAAGGGTGCAAAGGCAGACCCTGGAAAGAGAGGGTAAGAAAGCAGCCAATTAAATGCATTCATGTATAAATGAAAAAAAAATAAACATTAAAACTATATTAAAAAAAAGAAAGCCAGCCAGTTAAATGCATTAATGTATACATGAAAATAAATAAATAAAAATTAAAACTATAAAAAAAAAAGAAGAAGAAGAAGAAACCTAGCCAGTTGGCAAAGCCTTCAGGTCTTACAACCCATCAAGGAGAGCAAGTGAGGACTCACAGCTTCCAGAGCTGGGAAGACCTGTTTAGAAATGCACAGCACCAATCTGGCTTCAGGACCAGGGGGACACCTCCAGATATGTGCAGGAGCCCTGCTGGGAGGCTGTAGCAGTGGCTCTGGTGATGATGAAGACCAGGGTGGTGGCTGCGGGATGGAAAAGACTAGAAGCATAAAGGGAGGGATGAGGCCAAAGCAACAAATCATCCAGTCTTTGCCTGCAAGAAGCAAAGGATTTTAACTGGAAAAGAAACCTTTCTCCCTTAACTTATCCCAGTCTTACGTGACTAGAAGGGCCATTTAGTTCAAGCCCCCCTCACAAGAAGTCCAGGCCTTTTGAATTCAGTGTGGAGAGAGTGGTCTAATACTGGGCAGCTGGACTAGACACAAGCCTTCTTGAAGATGCAGAAGTTTCCTGGTGGCCAGGCCGTGGCTCCTGGTCATAGGGGCAGTTTTGAGGTGACACTCCCCTTGTAGCTGTGATGGAGCAGTTCTTGCTCTCACCAGGCAGAACCCCCAGCAGAGGAGGGGCAAAGAGGCTGGCAGGGGGCTGAGGGCACCTTTCTGCCAACAGGCCCAGCCACCAGTGCTTGCTGAGTGACGGCCCTGTGCCCAGTCTTGTTCCTGGAAACTGCTGTGATAACGTTCCCTGGGCGAGAACCAACACCCACTGACCTTTTCCATGAATCTACAGGAAAAGGTCTTTCTTTTTGGAGGCTGTTGAAAATTTAATGGCAACTATTCTTTAGGCTTGTAAAACCCTTTGAATGTTCTCAAAGCACAGACAACAGTATCTTTTCCACCATGAGTGGGGTTTTACAGCTATAAAGCACTTACACAGTGACAAGCTTGATCCACGTAGGAGGGAGGCAGAGATCACAGCCCCAGAGTCCCACTGGGTTCAAATCGCTTTTTCTTCCCCCTTGAGATGGTGAGAGTCTGGCTCTCGCTTTGCCCCTCTGGGCATCTTACTCTGAAAAATAAAGATAATATACAGCCATGTGTCACTTACTGATGGGACTAGATTCGGAGAAATGTGTCCTTGGGGGTTTCATCATGGTGTGAACATCCTGGAGTGTGTCACAGAAACCTAGTGGCACAGCCTGCTGTACCCCTGAGCTGCGTGGACCAGCCCTCTGCTCCTGGCTACAAACCTGCACCACAGCTCCCCATGCCGAGCCTGCAGGCACCTGCAGTATGGGCTGACTTCTGTGAATCTAAACACATCCACACGTAGAAAAGCTACAATAAAAATGCCGTGTCATAATCTCAGAGGACCACCATCACGTGTGCAGCCGTTATCCAAAACATGGTCATAGTGTGCTTGATGTACACGGGGCCTCTGTTGGAAGGTTGCTGTAAGCATTAAATGAGATGTTGCCAGGCTCAGTGCTCAGTAAAAGCTAGCTTCCTCTACCTCATTTCTTGCCCATTTGCATATTCCAAAAAAGGATATATCCAAGATTGCAAACCAGAGGTGGTGCCTGGCACGAAGTGGACCTGAAATAAATGCTGGTTTCCCTTTTCTCCCTTGAAGGTCCTGAACTAAGGTTCCCTCTTCCCTGGGCTTTTCCTTACCTAACCCCTGGCATTTCCTGGGAACCCCCTTCAACAGTGGAGCCCTCTGTTGAGAAATGCTCCTGCATGTTGAGAGCACACATGCCTTCTCACCCGCGCAGTCCTGCTTCCAGTTCTGTGGAGTTCACAGATTCCCTGAAGCTCATCCATGGACCATAATTTAAAAACCTGTGATAGCACCAAGATGACCCAAACTACCTCCCGCCATAAATTATAGCTCTTTAGTTATCTAATTTCCCTTGGTGGATTTAAAACTCCGTGGAGCTGGAACTAGCTCTTCTTGTTCAAGTTGTATTCCACATAGCTAGCCTGTTAATGCTAATTTCATGGCTGGGTGTGCAAATGGATGGATGGACGGACGGATGGACAGATGGACGGACGGATGGATGGATGGATGGATGGGCAGGTGGATGACTAGATGGTTGAGTTGATGTCGAGAGGCTAGGAAGATGATTTAGGGGGTAGGGACAGATGGGTGAATGGATAGGAAGATGGATAAGATGACGAAGGGGCTGCCAGGCTCAGAAAAGGGCTGAGACAAGCAGTGAGATGAGTTATTGGTTGTGGGGGACGGAAATGGACCTTGAAACCCCTGTCAGAAGACCCCTGGTGTAGCTCAGGGGGAAATATGGGATCTGGAGGGATCAAATGCAGATGATGAGTGGAGAAAACAATGCTTAGCAGGCTGGGTCTGACCAGGGCTGGGGCTGTCTGAGTCAGAAAGCCAAATAGGAAACCAGGAGGGAACTGGGGAACTCCTGGCCAGGAAGACAGTTCTGGTGCTGAACAGAAAGCAGAAGCTGCAAGGCCCATTTCTAAGGAAAAGTGGGGAGCAGACAGGACGGGGGGGTGCGGAGCGAGTAGAGGTGAGGGCTGAACCAGAGGCAGGAATTCACGACATGTGGGATTCTCTGAGTCATTAATTCACTAATCTTTTGTTGAGCCCCTCCTACACACCAGGGGTTGTTTCAGGGGCCGAGGATAAAACCCAGTCCGTGTGTCAAATAAGAATGATTAAACAATTGCCGTGCTGCAGGCTGATAAGATATAGAACACAGTCTTTACCGGTCAGCCTCCAACTGGGGCTGGAGAGGGACCCTGGTCAGCTGGCTCTCAAGGGTTTTAGAGAGAAGTCTGCAGCTGGCAGTGAGAGCATGAGTAGGGTTTCTGAGGCAGCCTCAAGTGGGGAGTAAGGTTCCAAGCAGAGGAATGAGCTTGCACAAAGCGTGCAAAGACAAGGCAAGGAAAAGCAGAGCCCTCTGTGGAAAACAGAAGTGGTTCTGTGTGCCTGCATGGCAGGGCTGCGAGCGGCAGGAGAGACAAGCTGCATGTTGGGGGTAATGCTTCTGAAGGTTCCCTCAGACATGGGTGAGGAAGCATGCTGGTCAACACGTTTTTTATCGCTTTGATCATCCTGGATAAGTCCAACAAGTAGCCAGGTCAAATACTAAAACTATTCCTATTTGGGGAATAAGAAAACAGCTTGGAGAAAGTTGTGAAATGTCTGATCTCAGGTTATAGCACCTGTAACTAGACCAGACTTGACCCTCTGACTCCTAACTTTAGTAACTTGGGCACTTCGGGCACACAAAGCCTTTTGCTGAGCACTGCTGAGACAAGGAAAAATAAGATTGAATTCTTGGTTTTCTGCTACAAGGCAAGGATAAGGCAGTTCAGATCTGCAGAGCACTGGGTAGGAAGATTTCACAGAAAAATTACTACCAAGAGCAATGAACGTGTGTGCAGAAGCTCACAGCACACGCACATACAGACTCTTATTTGACATTTATGAAGACATTCTACTGCAGATTGGATAGATAATACTCTCGTTCCCATTTTATAGATGAAAAACTAAGGTTCAGAGATACTAACTGATTTGATTAAATCACACAGCTCGTAAGTTACAGAGCTAAGACTCCAACCCAAGTCTTTCTAACACACAATGTCCACAAAGGCCATTTATGAAATAGGCAATGTTTACTGTGTGGTTACTTTGTGCTAGCTACTATGGTAATGCTTACAGACATTTCATTTCACTTGTGGGAGTATGACAGGAGGTAGATGCCTCTTTTTAAATAAAGAACATTGAAACTCAAAACTATCCAAGGTCCCACAACCAGGATGTCCAACCATCCACCACAAAAATACCCCAGCTCTTTAGTACCATGCAATGCATACGGTCTCCATTATCTTCTGGACCCCCATCTAGCCCACCTGAGCTAGGGGAAAAAAACTTTGAGCTTGGCACAAAACCAAGTGTACCACCAAAACCAAGTACATTTGATGATGTAAAATGTCTGTTTTATTCAAAAGGCTTCATCTCCTTTGTGGATGAGCCAGAAAAAAAAAGGGCAAGCCCTCCATTTTGTCTTTGAGGAGGGTCCAGAGAGGTCGTGAGACCTAATCAATAACACGCAGCAACACTGGACTCCCAATCCAGTGCTCAAAAGTTTAAACTCCAAAGCCATTTGACTCTTGTTCCCTCCTCTCTCTCCTTTGTGGTAGCCTTGCCTTCAAGACCTGTCCCTGGAGGATAACAGGAACCAGCCTGGGAGTGGTCACAGCCTGGAATTTGAGTTCTGGACACACCATTTACCACTTGTAGGCATTTGGACAAGTTGCGTGATCTCTCAGCCTCAGTTTTCATATCCAGAAAATGCTTATAAGACATTGTTATATAGTATAACATGAAGGGGTATTGAAAGGGTTCAAGGAGATACTGGCCATCATTCTGTCATTATTTTGTTTTAATATCTTCATAACACTGGTGTGTTCATGAGTTTATTGGATGTTTCTTCGTCTGATCCTCTTTCTTTGTCTTATTCTTAGCTCTTCTCTGGTGTCCAGAATTGCAGGCCAGCACAGTTCCAGTAGCCACCAACCATCCTGGCTACTTCGCCCTTGAAATATGCCTCGTTGGAACCAAGATGTGCTGGTATGTAGTAATCACACAGTCAAAGACACAGCACGCAGAAAACACAAACGGAAAATCTCACGGGGACTTTTTATATCGGTCACATATTGCAATGATGTTTGGGGTAGATTGGATTAAATATCTTGTTCAGAGTAATTTTAATTTTACCTGAGAGTTTTCTTTCTTTGCTTTTTTTAATGCGTCTACCAGAAGACTTCAGATGTCATATGTGGTTCATGTTATTATTTCTGACCAAGCCATGGTTGTGACAATGCCTGGCACCTGCCAGGTGCTCAGTAAACAGAGGTCAGCAGCACTAGAGTGTGAGGTAGGTGAGTGGTTGTCTCACTAGGTCATCCCGCAGGATGCGGCTGTGCGCTTTAGGTTCAGAAGCTAATTTTAGTCAAGGTGTTAATAGCTATAATGGCTTAAACTGTTGAGAGTAAAGGTAAGATTTTTTCATTTTAATTACAACTTTCTTTAAGTCAGATGAGTGTAGGCTTTTTAATCCTACTGTGGGACCTTCCAGAAGAAAGCTTCCCTTAGTTACAAGGAGAGAGAGGGGAATGACAATAAACCCTAGGTGGCGAGGGGATGCAGGGGTCAGGCAGGCCACCAAAGCAGCAGGCCCCTGGTTTCCCAGAACCACCCTGCCCTTAGGACGCACAGGGCTCAGCGGGTGCTTAGGAACTGTTCTTTAAAAGACAATGAAAAAGCCAATGGTTGCACACAGTGAAATCCGGAAGGGCAGCCGCGGAGGCTGTGACCCAGAGGACCGACTGTCAGTCTAGGCAGAGATGAGCAGAGAGGCGCCAGGCAGAGGCCCGGGCCCCTGACCTGGGACCAGGTCACCGGTGGCACAAGAAGCCCCAGCGCAGTGGCCATTCGCTGGCCAAAAGTCACATCCTGGCTGCAGGGACTTTCCTGGGGTGTAGGTGTGAGCACCTGCCAGCCCGGCCTTCCACACTTCCCGGTCTGCCCGAAGCTGGGCCCCTGCCTGCTCACAGATCACCCACTGTACCAGTCCTCCTCCCAGGAACGCACCCTCTTGCCTGAACTTTTAAGTTAGTTGCTGCCTCCACGGTTCTAACCTTCCGGATTTCACTGGAACCTGAGCGCTTAGGTGTCACCTGCAGGCTGTATTAAAACACGTTGCTGTTTGGTGGCGCCTGTGGCTCAATGGGTAGGGCGCCGGCCCCATATACCAAGGGTGGCGAGTTCAAACCCAGCCCTGGCCAAACTGCAACAAAAAATAGCCAGGGGTTGTGGTGGGCACCTGTAGTCCTACCTACGTGGGAGGCTGAGGCAAAAGAATCACCTAAGCACAGGAGTTGGAGGTTGCTGTGAGTTGTGACGCCATGGCACTCTACCATGGGTGATAAAGTGAGACTCTGTCTCTAAAAAAAACAAAAAAGAACACAATCCTATTTCCCTGGATGGAACTGAAACACATTCCTCTTAGTAAAGTATCTCAAGAATAGAAAAAAAAAAATACTCAATGTACTCAGTACTAATGTGAAAGCAATATGTAAACAACTACATACCCCACAAATGATGAACCGCAAATATAGTCTAGCAAGGGGAAAAGGAGGGGTGAAGAGGGAGGAGGAGGAGAGGGAGGGCCATTGGGAGGAGGGAGAGCAGTCAGCTGGCTCTCACCTGATGTGCACAGTGTGTTCAGCACGCCCCCTGGGTGAACGACTCAACTACAACTTGAACTTGAACTTTACCTTGGAAGTGAGAACAATGTAACCTAAAAATCTGTACCCTCATATTAATTTAAAAATATATATATATAAAAGAATAGATTGCAGTAGAGAGAGACTTCTGAATCTAGGTTAAGAAGAGGCCACACAGCTTCCACCGGGCTTGCTCTTTTTGAGTCACTCTCTCTGAGGAAGCGAGGAATCAGGCCTTGAAGAAGCTGTCTTGGAAGCAGAGAGCATCCCTCAACAGAAACCAACGCCAATGCCTTGGTTTTGGACTTCTCAGCCTCCAAAACTGTAAGACATAATAGTTGTCCTAAATAAATAAATACATATTAAAAGGTAGAAAAAATAACACATGTTGCTGGGCCCCTTACAGGGTTGCAGATTCTATGGGGCCAGGGTGGTGGTGCTGGTCCTTCTGGACCAGAACCATTCCTTGAGAGCCACTGCCTTGCCGGTAACAGTGTCTCCCTCATTTCCTCTTTAATGCCATAAATATCTTGTTCCACCCCTCACAGAACCTGGAACTGTTGAGAGCTGGGGAAACAGGTAGGCAGCAGCGACCTGCCTTGCCTAGAGCCAGGAGGGTGCCTAGAGTCCCAGCTCCTAGTCAAGGGCACCTGCACATCACCTGTTTTCTTTACCCTCCTGGAAGGTTTATGTGTGGGATCCAGAAGAAGGCAGAACCCTGGAGATAAAAGCTGAGTGGCAAGCCAGGATAGCCAAACCCAGCTGCAGGAGAGGGAGAAAAGGTCCTTTTCTTCAGGAGAGCAAGAGGGTGCACAGAGGATGCCTTCCATCAGCCAGACCTTCCAGGGTACCGCCACTGGCACTCTGAGTCCTTCCCCCAAAATGTCAGTTGAGCAGCTACTGTATGCTGGGCACAGTCTGGATGTTAGGGCTAATGCAGGGAATAAAACTGAGATCCCTGTCTTTAGAGAACATACTTGTTAGCAGGAGATTCATAGTGAACATATTAAAAAAGTAAATTGTTATTGATAAATATGTTGGGTGATAAAAGCTATGAAAAAAATAAGAATAGGGAAGGGGAGTGCCCAGGGGAGCTACAGTTGCCAGCTACAAGTAAGCTGGTGAGGGTAGGCCCCATGGACAGGGTGAGTTAGGGTACTTGGCCATGAGAAAGCTTCTAATGGGGGAGCAGCCAGCGCAAGGGTCTTAAGGTAGGAGCGGGCCTGGCACATTTGGGGCTCAGTGCAGAGGCACAGGAAGGAGCTGAGTGGGAAATGGGGTCAGGGAGGTAAGAGGACAGGCAGGAAGATGTTTGGGGGCTGGGCCAGTCATGGTTAAGGGCTTAACTTTACCCTAAGACATTCCTCCATTTTTCTTTACTTTTTTGCCCTGATGTTTTTTGCTTCCCCCATCCACAAAATACAACTCAAAACCAGCCTTCACCATCCTCCAGCTCACACCTGGAGCTGGTTTTGAGGTAGATACTATTTTCCGTAAGTCAATAGGTCCCAGCCTCTCAGATTTAGGACTTGCAGAGATTGGAATGGCCCTTTCTGACCTGCAGGGCTGGAGACAGCTAGTCCAGGTTTGCCTTTGGCATCCTCGTTTCTCTTCTCCCGTCCTTCTCCACACTTTCTCCGGACTCTCATTCCCCTGATGGACCTGCCCCCTGAGTCTTCCCAGCCTTCTGGAGCTGCACCATCCAGTCAAAACATAATGTGAGCCACATAATTTTAAATAATGTTCACATTTTTAAAAAGCAAAAAGAAATGATATAACTAGCATTAATAACATATTTGATTTAACCTGATACATCCAAAATATCACCTCAAAGTGTAATCAACATACGAAGAATTAACGGGATATTTTACATTATTTTTTTCTGCATTGTGTACTAAAAGCGAGTATGTGTTTTCCGTTTGTAACACACATTGATCAGACTGGCCACATTCCAAATGCTCAACACCCTTTTGTGGGTAGGAACTACTTGGACAGCACAGTCCTGACTGCACTTGTTTTGCCCCATCCCCCCAGCCCTTCTCCTTTTATTTCCCCACCAAGCCTTGATACTTAAGCTCCTGGCTCCTCCCCCTTAGGGGCCTCGCTCAGCCGCCTATAACCAACCACCTCTCTGGCCCTGCCCCTCCAGCTATAATTCACCTATCAAAACACAGAACTCCCCTAACCCTGTTTGGCTCCTCCCACTACAGGTCCCACCCTCCTCTTTCTGACCATTCCTTCTCCTTCTTAATGTAACTAATTCCTGTTTCCAGACTGAGCTGATGCTTTATTCAAGAAACCGCCATTGATTTCTCTACTTCCCTCATATGCCTGTAAGAATTAAATGAGTTAATTTATACAGAGTACCAAGAATAGTTCCTGGTACATAGTAAGTCCAATGGAAATGTTAGCTATTCTTACAATACCACTAACTACAATGGTAATACTCTAACTGGTTGTGTAACTACTACGTCACGTTTTCCTCCCCCTGCCTGTCTGCCTTGTCCATTGCTCTATTCTCGGGCCTAAGTCTGGCACAAACAGATGAATATTCAATAGAAATTTACTGAGTAAATGAATGAATGAATAGGGATGTAGGCTTGGGGTTATGGTTAAGCATTTTAATCCTAACATTGCAGTGGATTAAAATCAGAATTCTGATGACAATGATATCAGACTCCATATTTTTAGAAATTCAGACAGTAGATCCTAAAGAGAGATGAAATCAGGTCTCAAAATGTGATGGGGGGGCAGGGTAAGAGCCACCAGACTTTGAATTCAGACACACTGGGCCTGAAGTCTTGTTACCTCATTTATTTTTGTATGACCTTGGAGAGGGAGCTTCGCCAAGCCTCAGTTTTCCCACCTGTAAAGTGGGATATGAGCATCTCTTCACATTACGTACCTCCATGCCCAGTAAGTTTGCAAGTGGCAAGAACGTGGCCCTAATTTTGGCTCAGCCACACTCAGTCAGGCTTCTTAACCCCACTGTGCCTCAGTACCTACTGTGTGTGTGTGTTCTTTTTGTACTTAAAGAGATATAATACTATACATACAAAACCTTGCTACATGGTAGATGCCCATCTTAGTCTTTTTACTTAAGAATTCATCAAATAGCGTGCGATCTTTCTTTTCTCCTCCTCCTTTTCTTCTTCAAAGTGGGGAAGGAAGTTCAAGCAGTTTACTATTTCGGGGAAATGGAGCCATCCTGCCTAGTACATAGTGTGTGACAGGTTTAAGTTAAGAAAAGGCCCTTGGGCAAAACTGTAAAGCTTGCCAATTTGGTCTTTCTTCCTTTGCACCTTGTTCTTCCAGAAAGTCCAGTCTTCTGCCATGGTGGTTCCTGGCATCTGTTGGCATCTTTAGCTCTCACAGACGAAGTGATTCCCACCCGTACTTTATGAAGTTTGCTGTTTGTTGAATAGGAATGTCAGGCACCTGGAAGGGTTGGCACTTGTTCCCGGCATTCTCGGAGCTCTCTGTAGCTCTGCTACAGCACTGTTCCCATGACTTCCTAATGCCTGCTAGTGCATTAAACACACACACACACACACACCCACCAACCCTGAGCCATCTGGGCAGACACAGCCCATATGTCTCTGGGTCTCAGCCTTTACCCATCAGCGAGACACACAGTAGGTGCCAGCTAAACGTATGGGATGGGCAGGATGCAGGATGACTGTTCTGATTGCTCCCCCTCCAAAGTGTGCAGAAGACTGACAGATGTGTGTGGTGAGACGCTGGAATGGAAGGAGGTCGGCTGCTTGTTTAGAAATGAAACCGAACAGGCCGAGAAGCTTCCTCACACATCTGCTTCCCCTCAGTGATCTCCAGGGAGAGGGTGAGAAGGGGGAGTTGGAAGCCCAGGAGGGCGGACAAGGTGCCCTCTTCAGCACTGAGTCAGCAACACGGGCCTTGTGGACACAGGAAGATCCTGATTTCAGGAGCTGAGTCACATGAATAACTGGAATAGTTGTTTAGATCATAATGAATTCCCAGAACCTTTCCAAGCCAACCAGCAGACACTACCCTAAGCCCTCTCCAGCTTGGTGACTTAGCAGAAAGGAGGGGGCTCCAGGGAGTGGGGCCCAGGGGTCCTCACCATTCCCACCACCAAGTGCTGCAGGTTGTTTCTGGACCTCTGCATGTTTCAGGAAGATGTTAAAGAGAGTGGCTCTGCAGGATGGACCCTGCACAAATTCCACCGCTGTCGTGTTAAGTGGGGGAGGCATGGGCCAGGGGCCCTGGGGCCTCATAGTGAGTGGTTAGGGTGTCTGTGATACCAGATGCCCAAGGAGCCCAGGCAAGTTATCCCCTGAAATGTCACTAGAGGTCTGTGTACCTTGGATGAAACAAGATATCTGGACTCCAGCCCTAGGAGCAAGTGCAGAGGAGAGGGGAAGGCTGCCCGCCCTGCGTCTGTGGGATTGGTGCACGAATCTGCAGTTTTTATCTTTTCAAATGCAAGTCCAGGGCTCAGCATCTCCCAGAAATGCCTGTTCTGAGCTGTATGGAAGCCCTAGAGAGTGCCTTGTCCCAAACATTGGCACAGTTCAAAGTTTATGTCTAAGTGTTTCCTTCCTGAGAGTATCTAAAGGTCTCAGCCTTCTGAAGACTTTGTTCTCCCTCCTGGCCATCACATCCTCTGTGACTGTCTCAAGACCAGAGGGCCACATCACTCATGCTTGTCTTGCTCCAGGGCTGTGAGCATCAAACTGAGCATGCATCAGAGTCATCTGGAAGACATATTAACCCGTATTCCTGGGATCTAGAATGGGTCAGCGTTTCTGATTAGAATGGGTCCTGGAAATAAGCATTCTGAACAAGTACCCAGGGGATGCTGATTCTGCTGGTTCAGATATCACACTTTGAAAACTGCTGCTCTAAGGCAACATTTATAAGTGTATTTTTAGATCAAAGACCCCTTGGAGAATCTGTTAAGAAACCGTGCCACTGCTTCCCAGAAAAACAATACACAAATGCTGAAAAAACATAAAAACTTGCTTACAACCCCAGGGTTCACTAGACTTGCAGAAATCCATCCTGGATTTCTGGGTTAAAAATCTCCTGATTCTGGTCCAAGCCAAAATTCACAAGTGGGATGCAGACTCAGAAAGTACAGAAAAGCAGATTTTATCATTAAGAACAAAGAGTTGATTAAGCAAATTGAGCATTTCTTCTATAAAACTAGACTACTTGGTTGCAAATCCTGCCCATGTCATTTGCTAATTGTGGTTCAGTTTCCTCATCTGCAAACTTTGACTGGTAACAGAACCTACTTCATAGAGTTTTGTTAAGGATTGAATTGAATTTATACACATAAAGTATATAGAATGGAGCTGGGAACATAGTTTACAAGAAATAATTGTCCCCATTTTCTTTAGCTCAGTGGAGTCCTACGGACACAAGTTCCTGATGTTTCCCAAGCCCTCTCCTCCCTAATCTGACATCCAGAGATCTAGTTCAGGTTCTGATCATGTCCAGTTTACCATCTTGTGATATCCCCTCAAGGGTTCTCTTTATTCTGATTTCTCCCCTTCCTAACACATCCTCAGCACACAGAGTGACCTTAAGTCCATATTGAAGGCTGCACTCCACTCCTCTGCTCCTCGGGTGATTTCACAAGCATCCGGTCCTCCTAGGAAAACACTTTCTGTTTGTAATACCCAGAATGGCTCCCGTTGGTTGAACACTGAATGATAGTGTCTATTTCCCTTTCCCTGCTGGGAAATATTTGTAGGCCAAGACCATGACCCATTTATCTTGGTATCTTTAGTGTCCAAAATTGTCAAGAGAAGCTTCTGGAAAATGAACACCTTAAAGAAATGGGTAGAGTCACTAACCTGGGGTGAAGAAGGGCTTGACTGTCAGGGGACCCAGGGAAGGTCATGTGTCTCTGTTTACCAGATGAGTTTTGAGGGCAGAGCCGCTCACACCCCAACCAATGAACACACACACACACAGAGACAACACAAAACAGGGACGGCAGGAATGACAGGGCCAGCAGCACCAGGTTTGAAACAAGGAGACTCAGACCCTGCTCTTCTTGGTGGCAGCAGGGTGAGGAGGGAGTTGTCCTCCCCAAAGACCCATGGCCCTCAGGAGACCAGGCGGGTGTCCCAGAGAGAAGGAAGGGAAGACTGCACTTCCTTAAAGGGTAGTTCCAGCTGGGCTCAGAGTCGGTTCAGGAAAAACCTGGGGAATAGAGACAATGCACGCACCACACAGGCTCAGGGTGTGGGGAACACAGGGCTGGAGATGAGAGGGGCGGGCCGTGGAAGGTGCATGGGGTACTGGTGGGGCCATGATATGCACAGTACATGGGAGAAGCTCAAGAGAGCACAGTGAGAAATCCACACACTTCGGAAATCACACGGATTCATGATAAAATCCCAGGTCCTCACACATCGCTGTGTGATATGAGATAAATTCCCCAGGCTTGGAGCCTCTATCCTTTCTCTCACCAATTGAGGATTGACTCCTTACTCCAAAGAACCACAGAGAGGCTTGACGGGGAGTACAGTGAGAGTGAGCCCCCTGCGTGTACCAGGCCCTCTGCGAGCCCCCTCCAATATCCTGTTCTCATATATGTCTGAAACTCTGATATTTGTTCTAGGGTTCACACTTTGCTCTACAAAATAATTGATTTCATGTTTTCTAATTACTGTGTCTGAAAGTAAGGCCCTGAGGCTTCCGAGGAGGGTGATTGCTCAAGCCATTCATTTGTCTGAAAGGGGTTTGGGCAGGAGGTAAGTTTCCCGGAAGTTTTTAAGTGCAGAGAGGGCTGGAGGTCGGAGTGAGCCGTTCCAGGGAGACTGTTCTTGCTGGCTGGGGACAGAGAGTGGAGACGTGGCCTCCCAGTCTGTGTGTGCCCCCTGAGTCCCTGCTTATTGGCCAGGCTGTCAGCACTTGAGGGCAAGCCAGTCCCTCCGTGGCCTCCCGTGGGACCCCAGGTTTATTGCAGCATCTCCTCCCGGTGCTGTTTGTAATCTACTGTGGGCTTATTGTTACACATTTCTCCATGGAAAGGACTAGAAGACTTCTACTTAGTGAGAGAGGTAGCTCCCTGGCTGGTCCAATACAGCATGGTGATATATACTTAGACTGGGAGTACCAAAGTTCTACAAAAAGGCCCAAACCCTAAAACACTGGGAGGACATTGCCTCCTTTTCGCAAGGTTGTGATATTCCACGGGCCCTCTGGCATCTGCTCCAAAGCCACCGTCGGGTTCTTCCAGGATGAGGAGAATGAGGGAAAGAGCCTCCCAGGAGCTGGAGGCAGGAAGGAGCAGCACTGGGAGGAGGGTAGAGAAAGGAGCTAAAACCAAGGGTGGCGCCCGCCTCCGAGGAACTTGGAAAGCTGGCCCCAATACCTGTTTGAGTGTAGAAAACAGAACTAGGAAGAAAAACTCCCAGCTGCTGTGACTGGGCGTCGCTATGTGCCAGCATGGGGCTACTGTGGCTCCCACAGACTGGGCATGAAGCAGTTAAGCTGTCGAATCCTGAGCTCTGCAGCCAGCGGGGATATCTGATGTGACTGCACAGAAAGCGCGTCCTAGAGTGAATAATTCCTGCACAACAGCGGAGTCTTTCTTCAGGTTGAACCCTGTCTGGAAGCTGCTTTTTCTTGTCAGAGAGCCGGGGCAGAGCTATGGCCCTCCTCTCCCACCTCTGCCCTTCCTCCACCAAGCACACAGCAATGGCAGCTCAGCCCCCATGGAGACTCTCCGCTCCACAGCAGGGAACCGAGAGCTGCTGCCACGCTTTGCCCCCTGGAGGAAAATAAGCCTCCCGTTAACTGTTATGACCACCGGCATCTTTAAGCCCCTGCACATAGAGAGACTGGGAATTCTCAACCATTACTTTAAACAATAATGTACCTTGAAATGACCATTGTTTTTACTACTCAAACAAGATCTAAACAAGGAGAAACTCAGAAAGGGATGAAGGTTGTATGAAAACAGGATGCCCAAAGAATAAGCAGGTCTGGATCAGAGGGTTCCTGAGCCCCAGTGAGAGAGGAGGACCACAGCAGGTGGCATTAGGTGTGGTATTCGTGAAGTGTGGCCGGTGTGTTTTCTGTATGACAAATCCCTTTGCAGACTGTGAATATTATATGTACAGAAGGGAAGAAGAGACAACAGAGGAAATGATAAGATGCCACTCCAAGTATTATTTCACATGAGTACCTGGCATGAATGGGATTCTAATAATTCTTACAATCAAAAGTCTTATAAGTAGCCTCTTTTTTTTAGAACATAATCTTGCAGTTGTTTTTTTTTGGCTGGGGCTGAGTTTGAACCTGCCACCACTGGCATATGGGGCTGGCACCTTACTCCTTTAAGCCACAGGCACCGCCCTAGAACATAATCTTAGTAAGGGTTATTCTCATTGTCTGATGCCACTTATTTATTTATTTTTATTTTGTCTTATTAAATCATAGCTGTGTACATTAATGCAATCATGGGGTACAGTGTGCTGGTTTTATATATAATTTAAAATATTTTCATCAAACTGGTTGACATAGCCTTCACAGCGTTTTCTTAGTTACTGCGTTAAGACATTTATATTCTACATTTAGTAAATTTCACAGGTATCTTTGTGATGCCACTTACTTAAAAAAGAATGTTTCACTGGGCAGCACCTGTGGCTCAAAGGAGTAGGGCACTAGCTCCACATACTGGAGGTGGCAGGTTCAAACCAGGTCCTGGCCAAAAACTGCAAAAAAAAAGAATGTTTCACTTATTCTTCATGGAAATACTCAGAGAAGAGAGGTTCACTAGATCCATTGCAGAGCCAGAACCTAAGTCCGGCTATAGCTGATTATGTCTAAACTTGTGCTGTGTCTACTAAATCATCTGCATCTCCTTGATTTGTGTTCTAATTTGTGAAACAATCTTTTGGAGAAAATGAAGCCAACTCCAGAAAAGGACTAGGACAAACAAAATAAAACTATTTAACATAAATAGAAGGGACAGAATTTCTCCTAGCAAAACCATATAAATTTATATAGAAAATAAGTCCATAAAAAGATGTTCACCACTATTCATTATTCATTAGGAAAGCCCCCCTTACAACCACAATGAAATGTCTCTGCATGCCCATGAGAATGGCTAACGTTAAAAAGACTGGTCCTACCGAGGGATGGTGAGGATGTGGAACAATCAGAAGTCTCAGACACTGTTAGTGAACGTGTAAAATAGGACAACTGCCTAGGAAACCTGTGAAGCAGTTCTTTGTGTTTTTTTAGTTAAGCCTTCACTTACCAGGCAACCCAGCCATTATACTCCTAGATATCGATTTAAAGTAAGTGTTCCCACAAAAGCTACAGGTCCACGCAGGAGCTATGTCTGTGCTGCCATGTATCCCCTACACACAGGAGCATCCATGCAATGAAATATAGTTAGAAATAAAAAGGAACAAATTATTGGTGCACTCTCAGCATCCTGGGTGTATCTCAGAATAATTGTGCCGAGTAAAAGAAGGCAGATGATAAAAGAATACCTACTGTATGATTCCAGCCACACAAAATTCTCAAAAGTGCAAACCGATGTTTAGTGACAGAAACGAGATCAGTGGTCATCTGGGGATTGGGGAGGAAAGGGAAAATGGGTGGATTATAAAGAGGCAGGAGGAACATTTGGGCAGAGGGTGATATGGTCCCGAGCTGAGTTGCAGTGATATTTTCATGGAGGGTAGACACATGTCAGAGGTCTTTAATTTTTACTGGTTGTTGCGTGGCGGTTATCAGTCAGTAGGGAGAGGCTGAGAAGAAGGTGCAGTAGTCGGAGGAGGGAAGAAGAAAGAGCCAAATCCAGCAAAGGCAAGTTATCAAAACAAGACATGCAGTAGAGGGGTAAGAACCTCCACCACAGATTCAAATCCCAGCTCAACGTTAGGCAAGATACTTAATTGCCCGTGTAAAATTTTAAAAAAAGTTATAATACCTCCCAGGACAGCTGGAAAAATTAAATGAGTCATAAACATAAAGCCTTAGACCGGCTCCTGGTGCACAATAACAATCCAATAAGCATTAGGTATTATTATTTTTGCACATGGCTTCTCATTTCCTCCAAAGTTAATCCTTTCTCAATAGGAGAAAACTTAAAGGTCCATCCAGCTGCCAAATCCGGAGGCCAGTGATTTCCAAGAGAGGTTTTCTGGTGAACACGGATTCCTCCTCTTGAACGTGGCTGACTGCAGCTCCCTGAGACTTTGCAGCCTCAGTGACTAGTAACACACCTGCCTGTCCTCATTATCCAAGGGTCTTGGGAGTAAAAGAGAACAGAGCTCCCACGGTGCAGCTGAGGGAAAGTGACATGGTCCCGAGTCGCCCGGGAGAGGATCATCTGCTGGGCCACTCACTTGTACAGATACCTGTTGCTGCCCGGGGAAGACGTCCTCTTCCCAGGGCTATTCAGTGCCAAAGTGGAGAGGAGAATGGAGGAGGCTTCCACTGCAAACGATACCACAGGGCTGTTCGTTTCTGTTGGGACTGTGGACTAAGGGCTGCTTTAAGGATTGAGCATCGCAGGTCTCTGTCCTCCAGGCCTGGTCACTTCCTGCAGTGCAACTCCTTTAAGTCCCTTGTTCGCTGGGCCTGTTGATTGCCTGGGAAGGGCAGGGAGGACACCTGGGGGACACTATTTGCTGGTAGTCAACACTGGGAATCTTGTCCAAATTTCATTTTTGAATCTAGACCTTACTTTTGTAGTATCCGTTTCTTGATACTAAAGTTGGGGAGTCTGTTTATCTCCCAAAATTGTAGCTTATTGGCTCCAGTCCCTGCGTTTGAGGAACAACAGGCTGGAGTAGAGAGGTGATGCTCATCTTCTCTGCCATGTGACTGCTGTCTCGGCTTCACTACTCCTCCAAGTGGGCGTTTACGAGTGTCCCAGAGACACAACGGCAGAGTTGCTTAGAATCTATTTTGAGAGCATCAAGTTTTCCTGATTCTTCTGAATCCTGCCAGATACCCAGTGTGCCATCGGGGCACTAACTTTAAGGTTGTATCCTCAAGACACTTGCTTATCTACTTCAGCAGGTTCAAAAAATGAACTATAGGTAGAAAGAAATTAATTCTTTCAACAGAGCTATAAACCCTCCCAGCTATTATCAAATCTGCTATTTGATGGATCAAGTTCAGTAACTTACTAAAAGTAGACAGTGCTTTGACATTTTTCTACCAGGTCACCTAGAGTTCCCATTGTGTGGACAATTCTCTGAGTTCTAACAAACAACTGGGAATTCTTTAACCAGCTGATTTCCTACCACATAATGCAGGTCACTACTATTGCAGCCCACATGGCAGAGTCCTCCCAACTCCCTACTCCTCCCTGACTCAGCCAGTTCTAACAGGTGGAACGGTCCACTGCCAGTACCCATTTCTCTGTGAGTCAGAGTTCTTTTGATTGGAAGTGACAAACACCCATCCCAAATAAGCTCCAGCAAAGGGATGGCCAAAAGATCTGGGAGGTCCCATAGAACTAAAGCGGGGTACATAGGACCACTGAGGGCAGTGACTTAGCCAGCTTCGTTTACCGCTCCACCTCCCATTCCTGGAATCCAGCCTGTTCAGAGTTAAATGAACAAAAGACCAAATTGTAGTAAAGACAGGCATGATGCTTGCCCTTGATAACAGCTTTCTGACTGCCTCAGGAAGGGAGAGGAGATGTCTCTGGGGTTATCTGCCCACCCCCTCTATTCTAGGAGCCACTACTCCATCATCTACAAGGTGTCTGGGGGGGAGGGTGGTCAGCCCTAGGAGGGCACACTCATGCGCTGTGGTCCCTCCTCCTGGTCAGAGAGGACCACTTCACCACGGGACACAGATCTCAGTGTGGCAATCGTGACTGCTCTTCCAGAAATTGTAATTGTACTTCAGATTCAGTGTCTTCCTGGTGGTTGACTTTGTTATGTGTAAATGTGCATGCAGATAGACGCTATTTTTTGAAGAGAGAGAGAGAGAGAGAGAGAGAGAGGCCTGAGGCACATGGAAGAGCAGACATTAGCGAGACACAGATTGCCACATGCATTTGAAGTCTTGCTTTCAGGCCACTGCCAGGCTCAGCTAATTCCCTGTATTTCAGTGGTCCCCAGCCTCTTTGGCACTAGGGACTAGTTTCATGGAAGACAAATTTTCCATAGACTGGGGTGGGAAGTGGTGCTGGGACAGAAGGTGGAGCTCAGGCAGTGAAGTGAGTTATGGGGTGTAGCAGCCCATATAGCCTATGGCTAGGAGAAGTGAGAGTTATAAGAAATACCTGTACAGCTCAATAATGGAACACCTTGGTGAAAAGGGCATGGAGAGGGATTTAGCTCTCCTAACAAGCACAAGAGCTCATGAGATGAGAGTGTTGGTGAATTGGCAGTCTCTACACCTGTGGTGTTGAGAGGCACAAGCTCAGCCTTCTGTTAGGCTGGAGGAGAAGGCAGTGGGGAGCATGCACATTCTATCACAGACTCACTGACTCTATCTCCTCTCCTGCCTGAAGAACGCCAGCACAGGGTCTCTCTGCTAAAGACTAAGCTCTTTCTAAGAAGACTGCTTTACTTTCTCTAAGACACACTCTCTCTCTCCTCCTAAAGTAGATAGCCCTCAGGCACCTAAGAGAAATTGTTCATGAGAGAGATAATAGCTTAGCGGTTCGAGTCCAGAACCTAGTTAAGCCGGCCTGAGACCTGGCCAGTCCTGGGCCCTGACAATGGGGAGTGGCTGTAAAGACAGTTGAAGGTTCTCTTACTCACCCACCACTCACCTCCTGCTGTGTGGCCCGGTTCCTAACTGGCCACAGACCAGAACTTTTGGCACCAAGGATAAGTTTCTTGGAAGACAATTTTTTTCTCCAATAGGTGTGATGGATGGGACAGTAGGCAGAGCTCAGGTGGTGATGCTGTGTGACCTGGATCCTAACAGACCCAGTACTGGTCTGTGGCTGAGGGCTTGGGAGACAGCAATATTTGGATACCATGAGATGGATTCCCTTATTTCTATAACAATTCCCACTCATTATTATAAGCTACCTTCAGTTCTTTACTAATACTTTCAAGAAATACCTCCCACTAATAAAAACATAAACACTGGGCCAGGCTTGGTGGCTCACACCTGTAATCCCACCATTCTGGGACCCCGAAGAGGGATGGATCCCTTGAACTCAGGAGTTTGAGATAAGCCTGAACAGAACTAAGGCCTGATCTCTACTAAAAATAGAAAAATTAGTCTGGTATTCTGGCACATGCTATAGTCCCAGCTACTCAGGAGGCTGAGGCAGGAAGATCTCTGGAGCCTAGGAGTTTGAGGTTGATGTGAGCTGGACTGATGCCATGGCCCTCTAGGCTGGGGCAGCAGAATAAGACTCTATCTCAAAAAAAAAAAAAAAAAAAAAAAAAAATAACACTGAGAATTCTAGAAATAAACAAATTTGCTTGTTGCCTTAGTCCATAGGACCTACTATAACAAAATACCTTAAGCTGGATAATTTATAAACAATAGAAACTTATCCCTCACAGTTCTGGGGGCTGGGAAATCCAAGATCAAGGCACCAGCCAGTGGTGTCTGGTGAGGGCTCATTTCCTTTTTCACAGATTGAACCTTCCATGTGTCCTCACGGGGTGGAAGGGGTGAGTGAGCCCCCTTAGGTCTCTTTTATGCACGCATTAATCCCCCTCATGAGGGCAGAACCCTTGAGACCTAATCAACTCCAAAGGCCCCACCTCTTAACACCATCACCATAGTGGTTAGGTTTCAACATAATGAATTTGAGGGGGACATGAACTTTCAGACCATAGAATTTGTCCATCAGAAAGTAGACGAAGGGTGCCATGCTCTTTACAGCCCCCTCACTCCTGAGAAGTTCAGCATATAAGATAGAACTGATTTTGGATCTAGATAATAGAATGCCAACTAATAAAAGCTTAAAAAACAGAGAACTTTAGTTATTAAAGGAGTGGGGGAGCAGGCAGCTCCCAGGTTCCACCTAAGCCCCAACAAGATCACCAAGTACCCAGCCATACTTATTGGTTTTCCATCTTTGCACCTGGGTGCTAGACAGCCACCACGGCTCTGGGCATCCTGACCGATGTTCGGTGGTGAGCCTGGGGGGCTATCCTTGCCCCCATTGTATGACAGGCCTGGTACATTCCTGGCTCACCCCCTGCATCCTTCTGGATGCAGTCTGTAAGCAGCTGTGACAAGATGAGAACAGCCCAGGATGGAGTGAACGTCTGGGGCTGGAATCCGAGCCCTTGTTTTTCTGACTCACTGTTTTAACTTGGAAAAATCACTGAATCTTTCTGCATCTCAGCTGCCCCGTATGCTTCCAAAAGAAAGCAGTTCTTCCTGGTGGTTGTGAAAGTAAATGAGATAACATAAAAAATTTACCTAGTTTAATAATATCTTAAAGGTTTCTCAAAGATGTTTGAGTCTTTTCTTCCTTTCCACGTCCTATTTCTCATATGGGAGGACGCACAAGAGACAGTTCAAAAGAGCATGGGCTTTGGAGGCAGATTGTATTTCAAGTCCTGGCTCTTCCATTTATTTATGAGCTATGAGCTCACATTTATGAGCTATCAGACTCATTCCCAAATTTTAGTGGGCACCTACTATGTGCCAGCTGCCATTCTGCCTGCCAAGGCAAAAAGTTGAACAAGAAAATCACAGTTCTTGCACTTTAGAGCATGTATCCTACTCTGTTCATTTGTTAAATAAGGGTAATAATACCTTGCATTTTTTTGTTGCTATAATGGCTAAATAAAACAATCTATGAAGATTATCTATGAATACTAAATGCTCAATAAATGCTGACTCTCTCCCTCCTTCTCTTTCTTAGACATTGTAGTATGATGGAAAGAGCACTGGGTTGGATGTTGGAAACTGTCATTCTAGTTCTAGTCCTGCTGTGGACTAGCTGTGGGATCACAGGCAAAGGTCTTGACCACTCTAGAAATCAGTTTCTCCCTTTGTAATGCTGTCCTGAATACTTCATAAAATACTTTTGGTTGGATGGGATTCAGTACTTATCAAAATCAGTCATTAGGCTCGGCACCTGTGGCTCAGTTGGCTAAGGCAACAGCCACATACACCTAAGGTGGCAGGTTCGAATCTCCAGCCTGGGCCCGCCAAACAACAATGATGGCTGCAACCAAAAAATGGTTGGCCTTGTGGCAGGTGCCTGTGGTCCCAGCTACTTGGGAGGTGGAGGCAGGAGACTCGCTTGAGCCCAGGAGTTGGAGGTTGCTATGAGCTGTGATGCCATAGCACTCTACCCAGGGGGATAGCTTGAGGCTCCGTCTCAAAAAAAAAAAAGAATTCAACAACTTCAAAGATAAAATTATCAAAGATTTTGAAAATTTGAGGCAAGAGTTTATAGCCCTCAAAGATTTGAAAAACACAGTGGAATCTCTTTGTAACAGAGTGGGACAGACAGAAGAAAGGATCTGTGACATTGAAGACAAAGCTTTTGAACAAGTCCAAGAACACAAGGATGAAAAGAATGAAAAGCAAGAACAGATCTTTCCCTCAGAGAGCTCTGGGATAATTCGAAGAAAACTATATTCTCCTTATAGGAATCCCTGAAAGCGATGAAGCTGCCTCACAAAACACAGAGGCTCTTCTTCATGAAATTTTGAAAAAGAATTTTCCGGATGTGCCAACAGATTCTGAGATTCAGATAGCAGACAGT
>CAUYQV010038058.1:0-11802 GCA_963574575.1 Galagoides demidoff
TGTGGTCCCAGCTACTTGGGAGGCAGAGGCAGGAGACTCGCTTGAGCCCAGGAGTTGGAGGTTGCTATGAGCTGTGATGCCATGGCACTCTACCCAGGGGGATAGCTTGAGGCTCCGTCTCAAAAAAAGAAAAAAAAAAAGAAATGATATTTGAGGCAGTAATGCCTGAGAACTCTAAACGAATGCCAGACACCAACCACAGGTCCAGAAAGATCAGAGAATGCCAAGCAGGATAAATCCTTCGCCATGAAAAGCAACAATAAGAAAAGTAAACCTAGGCATAACATATTCCAACTGAAGAAAATCAAAGATAAGGCAAAAACATCTTGAAAGAATCTGAAGGAAGGAGACATGTTAGCTATAGAGGAGTAAAGATAAGAATTACATCTGACATAGCCTCAGAAACCACGTAAGTAGGAAGAGAGTAAAACATTCAAAGAGTTGAGAGAAAAAAACCCACCAACATAGAATTCTGTATCTTGTGAAAATTCTCAAACATGAAGGAGAAACAAAGACTTTCTCAGACTAACAAAAACTGAGAAAAAAAGATTGAGAGAATTTGTTGCTGGTAAACCTGCCTTGCAAGAAATGCTAAAAGAAGTTTGTCAGACAGAAGGAAAATGATACTGGTCAGAAACTCAGATCTGCATAAAGAAAGGAAGGCATCAGAGAAGAAATGGGTAAGGGTACATAAAAACTATTTTTTTTATTCTTAGTTGATTTAACAGTTCACAGTTTGCTCAAAATGGCAGCAGAATGCATTTGATGATGGTAGCTGGTGTGTAAGTATAATGAAAGGCAGCAATAACACAGGTGCATGAGGGAAGAGTTAGGGTTGTGTTGTTGCTAGAAGGAGCTCACACTACTCGCGAAGCTGTACAGTGTTATTTGAAAGTGGACTTTCAGATTAATTATATATATACATTGTAAAACTCTAGGCAAAAGGTTTAAAAGGTTGAGAAAAGAAAAAAAAGGTTAAAAGCTCAGCACCTGTAGCTCAGCGGCTAGGGCGCCAGCCACATACATCAGGGCTGGCGGGTTCAAACCCAGCCTGGGCCTGCCAAACAACAATGGCAACTACAAAAAATAGCGGGGCGGGGGGGGGGCGCCTGGGCGCCTGTAGTCCCAGCTATTTGGGAGTCTGAGGGAAAAGAATCACTTAAGCCCAAGCATTTGAGGTTGCTGTGAGCTGTGACAGTACAGCACTCTAATGAGGGCAACATAGTGTGACTCTGTCTCAAAAAAAAGGTTAAAAAAAAAAACCAAAGAAGTATAAGTGGTATGTTAAGAAAGGAGAGGAAATGGAATTATATAAAATTATTGGCTAAAACCACAAAAGGCAAGGGCGGTGCCTGTGGCTCAGTGAGTAGGCTACCAGCCCCATATACCAAGGGTGGTGGGTTCAAACCTGGCCCTGGCCAAACTGCAACAACAACAAAAAAAGAATAGCCAAGTGGGCATCTGTAGTCCCAGCTATTTGGAAGGCTGAGGCAAGGGACTCGCCTAAGCCCAAGAGCTAGAGGTTGCTGTGAGCTGTGATGCCACAGCACTCTACTGAGGGTGACAAAGTGAGGCTCTATCTCTTAAAAAAAAAAAAAGGCAGAAAAACTGCATGGAAGATGAAAATAGTAACAAAGAAAAAGAACAATGAATAGAACACAGTTACAAACATGGTATATATTAATCCAACTATAAATAATCACTTTAAACATTAGTGGTCTAAACATGCTCATTAAAGACAGAGCCTGTTAGAGTGGATAAATAAATACAACCAGACTCTATCTTGCCTACAAGAAACCCACTTTATATTTAAAACATACGAGATCTGATTCTAAAATTTTTTTCTTTTTTGAGACGAAGCCTCAAGCTATCCCCCTGGGTAGAGTGCTATGGCATCACAGCTCATAGCAACCTCCAACTCCTGGGCTCAAGCAAGTCTCCTGCCTCCGCCTCCCAAGTAGCTGGGACCACAGGCGCTCGCCACAACGCCCGGCCATTTTTTGGTTGCAGCCATCATTGTTGCTTTGGCGGGCCGGGCTGGGGATTCGAACCCGCCACCTTGGGTGTACGTGGCTGGCGCCTTAGCCAATTGAGCCACAGGCGCCAAGCCTGATTCTAAAATTTTTATGGAAAAACAAAGACTGAGTAATAGCTAAAACATTCTAGAAGGAGGAAATGGAAGGGAAATAGCAAAATGTGTCATGAAACTATAATGATTAGGATTATGATACTGGTATGGGGACAGACAAATTCACCAGCACAACAGAATACAAACACTTGATTTGTAAGGGTACCGGCACCGCTGAGCAGCTGGGAAAGGAAACACCTTTCAATACACATAGGTAACAAACTGACTATACTTGTGAAAAATTTAAATTGAACCCCTACCTTATGCTAAATAAAAAAGCAATTCCGAATGGATTTAATCCATATGATATTTGATGAATCCTGTGTCTATGTCATGTTTGGAAAGGCTAAAATCAGGAAAACCTGTCTCCTCCCTTTGCTTAGCTGGGAAGGCGTGAGCAGGAGTCAAGGTGTCAGGAGACTCTGCACCTGATGACAGAGAGTTGCCAAGCCAGTCAGATACAGGAGGGAGGTATTCAGTGGACCAAGGGACCAGGACAATCAGGGCAGGATTGAAACAGACCTGAGAAAGGTGGAGGGGGAAGATAGGTAGAAAATTATAAGAGCTAAGTGGACCAGAAAGGGGGGTTTTGACCCTAGAGCAGGTGTTAGGAACCACCTGCTGCGTATTACTGCTCTTGGTGTAGACTGTAGAGGGGACTCCAACCTAGCTGTCGGTGCCTCCTCAGACGTCTCATGCCAGAATCCAGGGCCCAATACCAGGGCCCAGAGCCTGCATGTCACCTGAGGGATGGCATCTCTACCTGTGGGACCATCATTGCCTCCACCCTCCACTCAGCCTTTGGAGTTCCACTTCTTTGGGCCTTTCTGTGTCCAGGTCCCACCCCACAGTGGCACACGCTATTCTCAGGATCCAACAATGCGCCAGGAGCCTCTGAGTTTTCTGCATGTCTTTCAAGGGGACTCTCGAGTGATAATACTAATGATAAATAACATTGTTGATTCATATGTGCCAAGTGTTGTTCTAGGTGCTTTATATGTCACCACGTGTAACTTACATGACAGCCCTCAGAAGCTGGTCACCTGCATCCCAGGTGAGGATAACAGAGAGATAGGAGATGAAAATGTCTGTGATATCTGAAGCAACAAGTAGTTAACATCTGCAAAGCATAAATAACTCCTGAAATCAAAAGGAGGAAAGGCACCAGATGGGTGGATGGATGTTGTAAGCACGTGCCTGACAAGCCCACGCTGACCCTCGGACTCTGTTAATGGGAGAATTAAAGCAACGGTGAGACACCACTTTGCACCCAGCAGAACAGCAAAAATTGGAAAAGGGGCAGGTCCCAGAGGATCACGGACACTGGACACTTGTGTACCCAGCACAGACTGGCGAGGACATAAGTGGTGAGCGTCAAGAGCCCTGCTACTCTCTCCAGGAAAACTCCATAAACATTTCCTTTTCACGCACAGGGGATAGCGCCCAGGCTGTGCACAGCAGGGCTGTCTGTGTAGCAGAGGTTGGTGGTCTAAATAAATGAAATGTGGGCTCGGCGCCTGTGGCTCAATCAGCTAGGGCGCCAGCCACGTACACCTAAGGTGGCGGGTTCAAATCCCCAGCCCAGGCCCACCAAACAACAATGACAGCTGCAACCAAAAAATGGCCGGGCGTTGTGGCGGGTGCCTGTGGTCCCAGCTACTTGGGAGGCGGAGGCAGGAGACTCGCTTGAGCCCAGGAGTTGGAGGTTGCTATGAGCTGTGATGTCATGGCCCTCTACCCAGGGGGATAGCTTGAGGCTCCGTCTCAAAAAAAAAGAAAGGTGGAAATTGTGACTCTTTTTGTAACAAAGGACAGGTTTGTTTATAGCCTTGGGATGTAGTGTTTCCCTTTAGAGCCAAGGGTGGATAGGCCCTTGTTAAAGATTATTATTATTGTTAGTGAGATTGGGGCTCTGTAAGCCCAGGGTCTCTCTTCTGAAATGAAACTCCCTGTGTGTGCAAGCATCCTTCTGGGCCTACCCTCACTGCTGCCTGGGCAAGGGGACCTGACACAATAATACTAATGCTCACCCCACTTGCTGTGTGGTGAGTAATAAAGTCCTTCATCTCTGACTCAGGAGTCTTGTGTCTTCTGTCAACATCCGTAAAACTGACAGGCTAACTTGTTAGTCTCACAGTTCTTGACAGAGACTCCCCAGTAATTTGAGCAGGCAGACACAATGCTAGGCAGGTGATATATCCTAAGGCTTTGCATTCTTTAAGATATCCAATTAGCATTTTTTTAATCACTGCTTTTTCTCTCCGAAGTCACAAGATGAACTATTCTCAGACAATCACATCTTAAGTGTGACTGCTATTCTAAAATACATGTGTGAAGCCTACTAGCTACTAATTATTATGCCTTGAATATTCTTAACTGAGTGGGAGAATATTTCAACAAAAAGAATGCTATGTTAAAATTTTAGGATTATCAAGACATAAAGTATATTAAAATGATAACTTGATTTAATATTTACAATTCTGTGTGTATGTGTGTCTAAAAGTGTAATCCAAACATATTTCCATGAAAGTTCTTACTGAGGGACTAACCCTGGTTTCTCAGGGTTCACAGAACCATGAATGCCTTCACGCAGGATTGTCAAGGGTTTCGGCTCTCACCTCCTCCTGAGGAGGGACTTGAGGAGTAGGCATGGTCACCGCTAGAATGGGAGATGGCCAGGCATTGCTCTGGCAGTTGGAGGAGATATTCTGAACCTGCACTGCCCTGTTCAGTGGCTGCTGGTCACATGTGGCTATGGAGCATTTAAAATTTGACTTGTTTGAATTGAGATGTAGTGTCAGTGTCAATTATGTGCCAGAGTTCAGACTTAGAGCAGGAAAGGGACGTAAAGTATCTCCCTATCAATCCTTAAAATCGACTATGTTGGAAAAACGATAATATTTTAGGTAGGTTAAATAAAAATGTTATTGAATTAATTCACCTGTTCATTTTTACTTCTTTCAATGTGATGAATAGAAAATTTTAAATTACGTATGTAGCCCTCACTATATTTCTACTGAAAAATAATGTTCTGGATTTTTGCTACTCAAAGGACAGCTCTTGGGTGAATGGCATTCACATCATCTAGGAGCTCGTTAACAGTAGAAAGTCCCACACCTCTCTCCAGACCTATGGGATTCGAATTTGCATCTTAATAGAATTCCATATGATTTGTATGCACTTTATGGTTTGAGTAGCAGAAAGTCCCTAAGACTAGGATTGCTGGATTTAATAAATTAAAATATAGGACACCCAGTTAAATTTAGTTTTCATATAAATAATAAATAATTTTTAAAACATGGCATATCTCAAATATTGAACAGCATACACTTACATTAAACGTATTTGTTGTTTTTCTGACATTTGAATTGGTATCAATCCAGACTGGGTGTCCTGTACTTTATCTGCCAACCGACTAAGTCTAAATATCTGTCTGGTTTGCTTGAAATTCACAGCATCAGGAAAAGGACAGAGGGTCAGAGAGATAAAAGGGAGAGGAGAAGAGTGGAAATGGGGTGAAACGAAAGGACAGAAAAGAAGGAGGTGTGTGGAGGCGTTCCCAGGAAGATGCAGTGTTGAAGGCCAGTGCCTTTGTTCATGTTTGGAGATAGGATCTCACTCTATTTCCCAGGCTAGAGTGCTGTGGCCTCAGCCTAGCTCATAGCAACCTCAAACTCCCAGGTTCAGGCTGGGACTACAGGTGTCCATCCCAGCAGCTGGCTAATTTTTCCATTTTTAGTAGAGACAGGGCCTTGCTCTTGCTCAGGCTGGTCTCAAGCTCTTGAGCTCAAGTGATCCTCCCTCCTCAGCCTCCCAGAGTGCTAGCATAACAGGCGTGAGCCACCGTGCCTGGCCAAGTTGTTTATTTTGTACTTTTTATTCACAACTTTCTTCCTGATTCCTGCATTCCCTGCTTCCTTTAGTCCCTGGGCTTACACGTACTCTCCTCTCCTCATTTTCTACAGGGGCTGCTGGAGCTACATTTGGAAAACGTGGTGTGTATGCAAAGCATAGGGTGAGGAAGGGGAATGTGTCCTCGGGGACAAGGCCAAACTTTCCTTTAATTCATCATCTCTCTGAAATTTCTCTTACAAATATACCGGTCTAGTGAGTACTTTAAGAGATCAAGTTTCGTGAGCGCCAAAAATGCTGACGCTTTCACTTCGGAGAATTTTCTTTATTGTAGCATTTTAATTGTATTTCCTTAACCTGTAGGACAACACTTAGGGATTTTGGTGTTTGTTTTGTTTTTCAGGCTTTTTAGCCAAGGGAGTGGGAGTACAGTCCCCGCAGGGAAGAGCGACAGTGAGGATTCGACTTAGCTAAACATCGAAGTAAGAAGCAGCTTTCATCTCAGATCCCATTTAATCTTCACAAGGATTCTTCAAGTACTTTGGTCCCCACTCTGCCATGAGGCAACAAGTCTCGGGAGGGAGACAAGCTGCCTTTGTCAGACAGCCCTTGGGAGTGGCACCTGCAGGCTGGACCCTGAAGCCGGGACTCCTCACCACTCTCTGCAAATGGAGAGTCAGGAATTCAACGAGGAACTGTGAACTAGGACATATAGATGAATTTAAGGAAGTTCTGGAGATTTTTATCTCATTATTCACCAGAAAAATGCATGGAAAAATATATACTTCATAATATATAGTATATGAGGAGAATTTGATAGCTTTCTGAAAATAGGCAAGTCTTTTTAAGAGTTATATGACACTATCAAAGCAATGCAAATTTCTAAAAAGAGTTTAACTGGCAAGTATATTGTTTCTAAAACTCTCCCTAACAATCATTCAATGAGATGAATAATTAAAAACCTAAATATTGGTTCCAGTCTGTCTCTACATTAAGGAGTGTCCGGCCTCTTCCTCCACCCGCCCCTGATATAATCCAGCCCAGGAAAGCTGTGCTTTTATTGGTTGAATATGCTGTCAGTCACCTGGCATGAAAAGTACAGCTTCTGCTCTGGTTGTATCTGTGAATTAACAGATGTGCCTGGTTTGAAGACACGGATTCATTTCTTGATGGGAAGAAAAATCCTTTTTAGTTTTTCACTTATTTGTTTGTGTATGGGATTTTCACTAACTTTGGACCAGCTATTTGCCAGGAAGAATGTAAGGTGAGTAATCGCACATCTTTTAATGCGATGCCTTTGTGAACTTCAGTGTAGCATTTGAAGTTGTGCTCTATAGTTAGCTACTGAAATTGTTGCGCGAGAGTTTACAATTAAGAGATAAACATATAATCCTTATTATTATAAGGGGAAAGAGTTATTTGTTCAAAATATCCAAGAAACTTTTGTATTATGGATCAAAGAATGTATCTATAAGAGGATGACTCCTCAAATCAGTGTTCAGATTTCTTTTATATTTCCAAGTAAATGTGAATTTCACAGTTTCTCCTGCCATTGTCATGTGAGACGAGAGTAAGAAGAAGTTAAAAACCTCAGAAACACATAACATGTCCCCCAAAGGAAAGATGTTCAATCATTTTAAGTGGTAGGAGACAGTAACTCTATGTGATACACAGTATTTAAAGTTAACAAGCAAAATTTCTATTTCTGTTATCCCTTTGCCTTCTTTCCATACCATATAAGGAACATATAGAGATCTATCTATAAAAATATATTCAGAATCTGAACAGCAAATGTTTTTATGTCACGCCTCCCAATTCATTATTACACGCTATCTCAACAATGCATCAGGGAATTTAGTGTGAGCACAAAGGACGAGCAGGATAATCTGGTGAAACTTGTGTTAAAGAATCCTTAATTCACCAGCTGATGAAAGCTGAAAGTACGGAAATTTTTTATTTTTTCTCTCACTGTTTCCAAATCAAGTGATACTTTCCTTCAGGTTCACTTTAATTAGTAAGCGATTTATATTCCTTAGGTAAAGCTTAATAATGTTTCCCCACCTACGTTATACAGAAATGACTTGTGTATTCTACTGAAAATATGTACACCAAAAATTATAAAAATCTAAATTATGTTTTTAAGGTAAGGTTGATTGTCATTAATGGTTTTAAACAATCTTAGCTTCCTATGTTTCAGATCTTAGAGGTCGTATACATCAACGATTATTTGAATCTAATAATAGGGCATACTTATACATTATCAAAGAAATAACAGTTGCTGTTTTGTGAATGTTCTTTCAAATAATAGATGTGAAATTAAAATGTCTTTCAACTCTGTGGGGCTATTCAAGATTCTTACGTCTCTAGGAGTGATGATTACATTTGAAGCTGATAGATGTTTGCTAAACAGAGAATAGGGGTTACCGTTCTTCCCTGCATATTCCTTTCTCAAATTGGGTTTATTCTCAAACTGAAAAAATAAAGCATGTGTGGTCTCATGTTTTTCACTTTGGTTTCAGAGTCTGTTCATCAATTTGTTCATTCATGCATGTAATACATTTGAAACCTACTTGGCTCATTAACCAGATGATATATATTATTCAAACTAACTTCGAAATACTTTGTGAAAGAAAAGTATAGGAGGCAAAGAGCATGTACAACCGGGAGATGTGAGCTGGCTGGAGAAGTTAGGGATCATGTTCTCAAGGTCGTGATATTTGAGCTGTGACCTACAGAAACTGTACAACATAACTAGGAGGATGGAGGACATTCCAGGTGGAGGGAACAGCCTCTGCGAAGACTCTTGTGAGGGAAGAAGGGACCATGAAGCATTCAGGGAACTGAAGAAGGCTAGTGCATCTGGAACAGGGCCAAAAGGGGAGAGGTGACGTGAGGTGGCCCAGCTCTGGGCGGTGGTGGGAATGTGGACTTGTCCTAAGCAGGGCTGTGAAGGAGCTTCACTGTCACGTTTGCCTTCACCTGGCAGCGGCTGCTACAAAACGATGGCTCTCGATTACTTTTCAGGTATTTGCAAAGATCTCTTTTATGGGAAAAGGGTCTGAATATTTTAGGAACAATGCACATTTAATGTTCTTAACTGGCATTTCCCATTATTCCTGGGTTCACTTCAGTGAGAGCCGCCGTTTGTTAAGTCCTCTCTTCCTCCCTCCTGGTTATCTCTCTTATTTTGTAGGAGCGTGTCCTCCCTTAGCTTCCCGGGAAAGGGCGCGAGAGAGCCGTTTTCTGAATCCTTGCCTGGTTCTTGTTTTTTGTCTCTGAAAGCTAATAGAATATATATATATCTCTATATATATTTATCCTTGGCTCCAAAATGTTACACGTATTTGAGCTCCCAAAGATCAACTCAGTGGATCACAGACCTAAAACGTAAAAGCTAAAATTTTAAAACTTCTAGAAAAAAAACACAAGGCAAAATCCTGTGATCTTGGGTTAGGCAAATACTTCTTTTAGACACAAAGAACATAGGCTATAAGAGAAAAAAATGAATATATTGGAATTTGTGAAAATTAAAACTTTTGGGTTTGAAAACCACCATTAAGAAAACAAAAATGGAAGACATAGAATGGAAGAAAGTATTGTCAATGCATCTATCTGATGCAGGACTTGTATCCAGAACTTATCAAGGACCCTTACAACTCCATCTCAGGAGGTCAACGAGTTCACTTTTTAAAATGAGCCAGAGATTTAAATACGCACTTCACAAAAGAAACTACATGAAGGGTCAATAGGTATAAGAAAAGACACTCAATTTCATTAGTCTGCAGGGAAATGAAAATTAAAGCCACAATGAGGTAGCAACTCACACTCCTGGCATGGCTAAAATTGAATGGATTGATTATAACCAATGCTGGCAAAAATGTTGAGCCACAGGAAAGCTCATACCCTGAAACTAATTGGCAGTTTTAAGAAAAGTTACACACTTGGCGTGACTTGGTCGTTCTACTCCCAGGGATGTGTTCAAGAGAAAACAAAAATATATTTCACACACACTCCTGTAACTAATGTTTCTTAAATCTACATTGTGGTAGCTTCAAACTGGAAGCACCCTAAATGTCCATCAATGTATGCATAGACAAATAAAATGTTGTATATTCATACAGTGAAATATTTCTGAGCAATGAAATTAAATGAACTACTGACACTTGTCATAGCATACATATATTTCAAGATCGTGACAATAAGACTGAAAGAAGTCACACACTAAGGAATAGATGCCATATGAGTCTATTTATATACAACTCCAGGAAATGCAAACTTGAGGGAAAAAAGGAAAAAGAGACCAAATGCAAACTAATGTAAAGTGATGGGAGCAAGTCCGTGGTTACCTGGGACCAGCGGTGGAGGGACTATCTCTACACTGCAAAAACGCATTGGGGGGTGTTCTTCTGCAGGTAATGTAAACACACTGTATCTTTACTGTGGTAGTGGGCGTGTACTGGGTATGTGTCTGTGCCCAAACTCATAAAATGAATAATTTGCATAAATACAATTCATTATGCATAAATTTTATCTCAATAAAGTTGATAAAAACTAATGAATAATTGCATGCATGCTTGAATTTATTAATAGCAACTAGTGGGCATCATAAGTCACCAATTTGTCATCTTCAGAAATTTTCATTAGATAATAGAGATTCTATTACAAAGTGAATGGTGCATTTAATTTGTAATTGGTTATATATAATTAATTGTAAAGCACTTTGATATTGATATAGTAACTCTTCAGCTACAATCATGTTTTGCATACATATCAGGACATGTAATATATCTCTTCCTCTAATTCTAAAAATGTTGAATTTATATGACAGCGATATGTAGATGCCTTAGATAGAAATTGTTAAGTGTAGCATTTGACTTGCATTCTTATATACTACAGGTACAACATACAAAAATCTTAAAATGTGCAATAAACAATTAAAATCTTTAGGGCGTTTATGACACAATTAGAGATTTAAAAACTGATAGAATATTTAATGTTAAAGAATTATTAATATTTTCTAAGTGTAATTGTGCTATTATTACATTTTTTCATATTTTCTTCAAAGTTATGTCACAGGAGGGAAATAGGTAAATTTATAAGTAAAACAAGATTGGTTATAACCTGATAATTACTAAAGTTGAATGACGGGTACAGGTATGTGTGTGTGTGTGGGAGACTTACTGTATTTTTCTGTTTATATTTTATGTCCCAAATATTCCATGATAAAAAATGTGTATGTATTCTGAAGTGAAATTGCTATTTAAATTTAACTTTAAGGACTTTATGGCTAGGCACCTGTGGCTCAATTGGCTAAGGTGCCAGCCATGTACACCTAAGGTGGCGGGTTCGAATCCCCAGCCTGGGCCCGCCAAACAACAATGATGGCTGCAACCAAAAAATGGCCGGGCGTTGTGGCGGGTGCCTGTGGTCCCAGCTACTCGGGAGGCGGAAGCAGGAGACTCGCTTGAGCCCAGGAGTTGGAGGTTGCTATGAGCTGTGATGCCATGGCACTCTACCCCCAGGGGGATAGCTTGAGGCTCCATCTCAAAAAAAAAAAGAAAAAAGAAAAAAAGAATCTCACTGTGGCAGTGCATGTATCTCAGTGGTTATAGTGCCAGCCAGAACTCAGTGGGTTCAACCTACCCAGGCCTGCTAAACAACAATGACAACTGCAACAAGAGAATAGCTGGGGCTGTTGTGGCAGGCACCTGGAGTCCCAGTTACTTGGGAAGCTGAGACAAGAGAATCGCTTAAGCCCAAGAGTTTGAGGTTGCTGTGAGCTGTGACAGCATAGCACTCTACTGAAGGTGACAAAGTGAGAC
>CAUYQV010038059.1:0-19421 GCA_963574575.1 Galagoides demidoff
ACAGGCGCCCGCCACAACGCCCAGCCATTTTTTGGTTGCAGCCATCATTGTTGTTTGGCGGGCCCGGGCTGGGGATTCGAACCCGCCACCTTAGGTGTACGTGGCTGGCGCCTTAGCCAATTGAGCCACAGGCGCCGAGCCTATTCCATTTTTTTCATCAGTGTTTTGTAGTTTTCCTTGAGAGGTCTTTCACCTCATTGGCTAAATTTCTTCCTAGGTATTTTATTTTTTGGATATCTATGATAAATGGGAGTGCCTTCCTAATTTCTTTTTCAGCTAGGTCCTTGTTAGTATATAGAAATTCTACTCACTTTTCTATGCTAGTTTTGTATCTTATAACTTCACTGAACTTATCTATCAGTTCTAACAGTTTTTTTTTAGTATCTTTAGATTTTCTATGTATATGATCATGTCATCTGCAAATAGGAACAATTTAATTTCTTTCTTTCCAATTTAGATTCCCTTTCCAATTTAGATTCCCTTTATTTCTTTCTCTTAAGCATTCTGCCTAAATGCTCTGGCTAGGATTTCTAGTGCTATATTGAGTAAGAGTGGGGGGAGTGGTCATCCTTGCCTTAGTCCAGATTTTAGAGGAAAAGCTTTTATCTTTTTTTCCATTCAGTAAAATGTCAGTTGTGGTGAATGTGGTTTTCTATGTTTGTATTATATTAATAAAGAAAGTAAAAAATAAGGAAAGAAAACTGATTATAGGGTAAACAACTATATTGAGAAATGGTAAGAGTTGAGACCTTTTAAATGAGCTAAGACTTGTTGACTGAAGATTTTATTAAGTGCTACTCTGAGAGGAGTGAACATAATCCCTAAATAGACAGTGATGTTTGTTAAAAAGAAGGCTGGAGTGTTGAAAACTGTTTTTCTAAGAAGATAAATCTGAAAGGGTAGGTTTCAGTGAGGGACTGGAAAGCTAGCCAGGAAACCACTGTGTTAAGGTGAAGGTCATAAAGATTTGGATTAGGGTGGTGCTTATAGGAATACAGGTAAAACAGAAGCTGCTGTTTATTTTAGTATGATAGTCATTAATACTTGATGATTAAGTATGGTTATTAAAAATAAAAATATTAGAAATAAAGTCAAAGACTTCAGGTTTTGAGGGCATACCATTTGCATGGGCTGGGGATTCTGGAAGGATAATTCCAGGTGATGATGCTAGAGTAAGATCTGATACTTCTTATGATATATTTAGAATCTCAGAGGAGTGGTTGCTAGGGATTCTATATTCCAAATTGTTCATTGGAAAATACCAATTCTTAAAAGAAGGAAAATGATAATGTTGATTGGTTGTTAAGCACATAATTGGGATATGGAGATTTGACAGTGACTTTTCAATGTTATTCTTTGTATCTTTTGAATTTATTATCTATTCAGAAAATAAATAACATTTAATTAAAAGATAAAGATGCCCAAGGCTTCAGTTGCTGGGGGAAATTCTTTTTTTGGCATTTTATTATTTTAAGTACTTCAGGCTAGATAATTTCTCCAAAAATCAGCCAGGTAAACATGTTTAATGCTTAACGATTGTCTTTGACTTATATGTGTGGCTAAACTTTGTATGTTCGATTCTTCATGTTTGTGTGTGTGTGCATTATGGTATATGCATGCCTGTTGTCCATGGTGACTGTGTGTGGCTGGTGTGTATGTATGTGTGCGAATGTGTTTTACCCACAACAGAATGTTTATAGCTGGAGGCTTAGAGGCCCTGTCTTCCAGAATTTTTCATTCTTATTGCCATAATTTACAAATTTTCTCCTTAGACAAGGGAGATGTCCTTGCTTCTCAGCTAGCCTCAGGACCATTCAAAGATGGTGGTGATTCAAGAGCAAAGACTGTCTCTCTACTTTGTTATTACTACTGAGGCTTGCTATCCACTACATATGGGTCTCCACCTAATTCTCTTCAGGTGATTGCCATGAATTCAGCTTCTGTAACAAAGTCTCCTGAAATCTGTGAATTTTTATTTTTTATCTCAGCCTTTGGATAGGTTAAAATCCAGTATTAGATTTGGTCAAGAAAATTGATTATCCTATGACATGAAAATTTGTGAAACACTTCTTAAAATTTTTTTTTTAACTTTTTCCTTTATAATTTTTCAGTGACTAAAAACCATCAGGAAACTCAAGTTAGATATGCTTATTCTTTTTTATTTGAGACAGAGTCTTACTATGTTGCCTTGGTAGAGTGCCATGGTATCACAGCTCACAGCAAACTCAAACTCTTGGGCTTATGCAATTCTCTTGCCTCAGCCTCCCAAGTAGCTGTGACTATAGGCACCTGCTGCAGTGCCCAGCTATTTTTTTGTTATTGTTGTAGTTGTCATTGTTGTTTGGCAGGCTTGAGCTGGTTCGAACCCTCCAGCTCCAGTGTGTATGTGGCTGGTGCCCTAGCTGCTGAGCTACAGGCACCAAGCCAGATAGGTTTATTCTTGAAGAGCTGATGAAGTTGGGAGAAGTTTTAAGACTAGTCCCCCAGGATTTGAAAGGACAGGAGGCACTAGTAGGAAGCTAAGCAACCTAGCACAGTGGTTTTCAGATAATTTAGTAGTGATAAAAACCACCAGGAAACTCAAGTCAGATGAGCTTATTCTTCAAGGACTAATGAAATTGGGAGAAGTTTTAAGACTATTCCTATCAGGTTTGGAAAGGACAGTGGATTCTGGGTAGCCTAGGCCAGTGGCTGCCATTCTTGGCTGCGCACTGTCACCACCTGGGAATAGTAAAGAAAAATACTGATGCTTTGTCCCCACCCTTAGAGATTCTGATTTACTGGGTCAGGGCTATGGCCTGGGCACTGGAACGTTTTGAACATTACCACTTGAATTTAATGCACAGTTACTTCTGAGAACCACTGGCCTAGTGGTCTGAGAAAAGTCCTTGAGTTTCACAGTGACTCAATCCCAAGTTCTCTCCATTTGGGACAAATTAGAATTTATTGTAAAAGGTAAATGTGGTATTTCTGTGTGTTCCCTAGGAAATTTGATGCTTTTTAAGACTTGTGATTATTTAGGTTTCTGATTGGTGGGAAACAAAAAAACCCATGAGTTAAGTCTTTAGCATCTGGAAAGAATGAATAGATTTGTATATTAACAGTAATAGAAATAAAATTTCATAGGACTGGGCATGGTGGCTGAGCCTTTAACCTCAGCACTTTGGGCGGCTAAGATGGGAGGATCACCTCCAGAGTTTGAGGCTCCAGTGACCTTTGAGTGCACCATTGCATTCCAGCCTGGACAACAAAGTAAGACCCTGTCTGTAAAAAAAAAAATGTAGAAATGAAAAACCACTTCATGGATTGGCTATACTTAATTTAACGTGATATTTGCACAGGTTGCCTGTGATTTGCTTCGAAGAATTATCCGCATTTTGTATCTCAGTAAGAGACTCCAAGGACAACTGCAAGGAGGAAGTAGAGAGATAACAAAAGCTGCTCAGAGTCTCAATGAACTTGGTAAGTCCTTTTGATTAAGTAGTTAGAAGAGGTTTTAAAGATTTTAACTCACTTGATTTGTTGACTTTTGTCATCACCGTTAACAAATACTGTTGAGCACATTTTAAAAATAATGGGTGGTATACGACATTGTCACACTTCTCCGAAGGAGTAAGTAAAATTAGTACGTTTTCTACAAATGCTGATTACTTAAAAAATTATTATACAGTAAAATTGGCCTTTTCTCATAGACAGTTCTATAAATTTTAATACATATATAGATTCATGTAACCACCGTGACAGTCATAATATAGAACAGTTTTATCACCTCCCCAAATTCCTATCTCTTATGATCACACCCACCCTCTACCTCTAATCTGGCAACCACTCGTCTTTTCTCCATCATTGTGTCTTTGTCTTTTTGAGACTGTCACAAGAGTGGAATTATAAAGTAGGTAACTTTTAAGGCTGATTTCTTATACTCAACATACCATATTTTGCTTTTATAATGTGCTCCCGTGTATAATATACCCCCATGTTTTCCACCCAAACTTTTGGGGTGAAAGGAAGTCTTTCATACCATATATATATATGGTATGCATCCTTATTTTTTACTCAAAGCATGGGCCAAAGCGCGCATTATACATGGCAGAATATGGAATAAGTTTGAGATTTATCCAAGTTTTTTGGTGTACTAATAGTTTGTTACTTTTTATTTGATGGAATATGGTTATATGAATATGAGGCAATTTGTTTATTGGTTCACTGGTTGAAAGACATTTGTGTTGTTTCCAGTTTTTGGTGATTATGAATAGAGTTGCCATAAAAATTTTTTTTTTTTTTTTGCTTTTCTTTGATTTATTTATTTTTATTAAGTTATAGCTGTGTACATTAATGCAGTCATGGGGTACAGTGTGCTGATTTTATATACAATTTGAAATATTTTCACCAAACTGGTTAACATAGCCTTAATGGCATTTTCTTAGTTATTGTGTTAAGACATTTATATTCTATATTTAGAAAGATTCACATGTACCCTTGTAAACATTTGTGTACAGTTTTTATTTCTCTTTGGGGGAATATCCTGGAGAAATGCTATTTTTAGGTGACAAATCCCATTTTGATATTATGCTTAGAAGATTTATTTAATTATTTATTTGTTTATTCTTTTCTCAGACTTTCAGAGTAGGCCCTTGATGTTCAATAATTTAATGTTATAGTTTTGACTGTTAACAAACTACAAAGTCCAGATGTAGTTCATAATTTTGTAGGCAAAATTTTGAGTAGCTGTTGAGTATGTGTCAAACTGCCCAATGGCTATGTTTTAATGAGGCTGTGTTATTTTCTTTTCATTGGGTATCCAGTAATTTTTCTAAAGGGGATATATTTAGTGATAATTGTACTTTTGTAGGTTCATAGGTCTTTGATTACATTCATCTCAAACATCAAAAATCTGCTTACTCTTAGTGATATGCTTTGAAAGTAGGTTTGCTGAAATATCTTTAGATAAATGTGTGTTCTTTCTAAATTTTTCTACCTTAATTTTTCAATTACATAGTCATGATATAATGCTTAGTTCATATTTTTTACTGATCAAGGAAATGTATGCAATAACCTTCACAAATCTTTCAACAACATTTCGATTGTATAATGCTCAAATATAGGCTTTGTTAAGGTACATGATTTGGGATATATCTAATTTGTGATTTAGTGTTTAGGAATATGTCATATAAAAAGTTAATTTTTGGCTGTGTATGGTGGCTCACACCTGTTATTCTAGCACTTTGGGAGGCCAAGGTTGGAAGATTGCTTAAGGCCAGGAGTTTGAGATCAGTCTGAGCAACATAGTAAGACCTTGTCTCTATAAAGAAAAATAAAATTAGCTGGACCCAGTAAAGTATGCCTATAGTCCTAGATGATTGAGAGGAGGAGGCAGGAGGGTTCGTTGAGCTCACAAGTTTGAGGCTATGGTGAGCTATGATGATACCACACACTCTATCCTGGGTAAGAGAGTGGGATACTATCTCCAAAAAAAAAAAAAAGTTAATATATTTTAAGCAGTTTGTAATACTTGGGTGTTATTTTCACAATATGGTCTAAACATAGGAGTGCAAAAACCATAGTATCAGCTATTATATTTTGCTTTATCAGATTTAATTTCTATACACCAAAAATGGTCTCTAAGATAATAGAATCAACAGATACAAATTATTCCAAGATTTATTATGTATGTTCATCATCACTGACTTTCTTTCATATTAAAAAATAGTTAAATTTTGATTGTGATTATCATTTCTTCTAGAATTAACAGATGCTATAATACAAATGGTAATGTCTTTTTCTTTTTGAAAAATAGGCACAAATACTGATCATCATTTTCTAAGTTTGTGCAGTACAGAGTATAAACCCATCATCCATTCAATGTGGTGTTACCTTTATCTAAAGCTTTCATAACTATTTAATGTTAAGTTATTGAGAAAGCATATTTCATAATGGAATTATCTCTAAGTGAATTATATTAATTTATATTTTTAAAGCTTTGCAAATTATATGTGATTTAATATTTGCAAAGGCATAATCTCCTTATGATTCACCATGGTTTAGTCTTGACCAGTCCTGGCTTTGATAACTGTTAAGGAGAATGACTAATAAGGACAAGCATTATTGGCTGTCAGTACCACATGTACAATAAATGACCTTTCTGTGATTGAAGCATCTCTAAAATGATCAATGTCTTTATCATTTTGATTCTAGTTCTCATTAAAAGAATAAAATGACAAAGAGTTGCACTGTAATATATGTTTTACACTCTTGCTGTCAACAGCAATTTCTTAAAATTGAAAGGTTTTGAGACTTGGATTAGGATGACCACATGAAATACATTGACATATGGAAATTAGGCATATTCTGAAGGATGGGGGTGTGTTTTGCCCCTTGTTAATCCCTCCTGAGGCAATCACTTATTTGTTTTCTGTTGTATGCTAATGTATACACATTTTGGGGGAGTATTGAAAATATTCTGGAATTAGTTGTGATTGTTGCACAACTTTGACAGTATACTAAAAACCACTGAATTGGCCAGGTGCAGTGGCTCACGCCTATAAACTCAACACTCTGGGAGGTGGAGTTGGGTGGATTGCCTGAGTTCAGGAGTTTGAGACCAGCCTGAGCAAGAGTGAGACCCCACCTGTAGAAATACCTAGATGTTGTAGCAGCCACCTATAGTCCCAGCTACTTGGGAAGCTGAGGCAAGAGGATCACTTGACCCCAAGAGTCTGAGATTGCTGTGAGCTATGAGGCCACAGCATTCTACTGAGGGCAACAAAGTGAGAGTCTATCTCAAAAAACAAACAAATAAATAGAATAACCTCTGAATTATGCACTTTGAAAGAGAAGTTTATGTTATGAAAATTATATATCAATTTGAAACATATGTCTAGAATGGTGGCTCATGTCTGTAATTCCAGCACTTTGGAAGTTGGAGTGGGAGGATTGCTTAGGCCAGAAATTTGAGACCAGCCTGAGCAACATAGCAAGATTCTCTCTCCTAAAAAAAAAAGTTTGTTCTAGATTCTTAGTGACAGTTATACTGATATGTTTTATTTTATTTTAAATTGAGATGTAGGTGACATACAATAAACTGCATATATAGAAAATGTGTAATTTAATACATTTTGACATGAAAGCATCACTAACATCAAGGTGGTGAACATAACTATCACCCCCCAAAGTTTCCTTTTGCCCCTTGTTAATCCCTCCTTAGGCATTCACTCATTTCTTTTCTGTCACTATACATTAGTTTCTACTTTACAGAATTTTATATAAATGGGATTATACACCTTGCACATGGTTTTGGTCTGCCTCTGTCAGCCAGCTTTATTATTTTGAAGTTCATCAGTGTTGTGTGTTATCAACACTGATGAACTGACTACTTTTCAATTGATATATCACAGTTGATTTATTTGTTTACCTCTTTTGTTTGTTTGTTTTGGAGTTTTTTTTGAGACAGAGACTTGCTGTCACCCTGGCTAGAGTATATTGACATCATTGTAGCCCACTATAACCCTCAAATTCCTGAGCTCAAGTGATTCTCCAGCCATTGCCTCCGTAGTAGTTGGGACTATAGGCACGTGCCACCATGCTTGGCTAATTTTTCTATTATTATAGAGACAGGGGGTTATTCTTGCTCAGACTAGTCTCAAATTCCTGGTCCCAGGCCTTCCTCCGGCCTCAGCTTCCCAGAGAAAGTGGTAGGATTACCACTTTTATCCCTGACCTCATTCACCTCTTACTAGACCTTTGGGTTGTTCCAACTTTTTGGATATTATAAAACAAGTAGCTATGGACATTCATGCACAAGTCTTTTGCAGTTTTTGGCTGGGGCTGGGTTTGAACCCACCACTTCTGGCATATGGGGACGCGCCCTACATCTTTGAGCCATGGGCGCTGCCCTACAAGTCTTTATATAAACATACTTTTCATACAATTGGAATATCTGGATCATATGGGACGTGTATGTCAAACTTTTAAAGAAATTGCCAAGGTATTTTTCAAAGTAGTTGTATTAACATTCCTACCAAGAGTGTGCTAAAATTCTTCTTCCCCGACATCATTATTTATTTTATTTTATTTTATTTATTATTATTTTTTGCACTTTTTGGCTGGGACCAGGTTTGAACCCACCACCTCTGATAGATGGGGCCAGCACCCTACTCCTTTGAGCCACAGGCACCGCCCCTTCCCCGACATCTTTGCCGAAATGTCTTATATCAGTCTTCTTAATTACAGTCATACTATTAGGTATATAGTGTTATCTCAATTTGAGTGTATATAAAAAGCTACTAGAACTAATAAAAATACTTATCAAGGATCCAGGATACTACATCAAAAGACAAGAATTAGTTGTTTTTCTATATACTTTATTGGCAATAAGCAATTGGAAATTAAAATTCAAAAATACCACTTATAATAGCATAAAATATATGAAATACTTAGGGATGAGTCTGACAAAAGATGTCACCTGTACACTGAACATTACAAACCATTGAAAACAAAGAGGACCCAAATAAATAAATAACATCTTATCTAGCAGGTGGAAGACTTAGTAGTTTCAGATGTCCATTTTCCCCACGTTGATCTATAGATTCAATATAATTACAATCTAACTTCCAGCAAGCTTTTAGAAAGTGACATGCTGATTTTTTGTTTTTTAATTTCAGATTATAGGGTACAAACAACCAGGTCACAATTTTCAAATTTTTTATGTAGAGTCCCTCTGTTAGTTGTGCCCCACACCCAAAAGGTATGCCCTCCACCCCTACCTTGTGCCCTTTGAGTGGGAGCACATGGATCCCTCCCCTCATCTCTTCCCTCCCTTGTTTCCCCTTCTTCCAACTTGAATAGAATTAAGTTTTTCTCCTATGTGAGCATGTGTTAGATTATCTGCTGGCTTCATAATAAAATTGAGCACATTAGATACTTGCTTTTCCACTTTTGTGAGAGGACAATTTTTAAAAAGTTTATTTTTTGTTCTTTTTATAGAGATCAGTTCTTGCTGTGTTGCCCAGGCTTATCTTGATCTCTTGTCCTTAAGCAATTCTCTTACCTTGGCCTCCCCAAATACTGTGGTTACAGGCATGAGCCACTATTCCTGGATTGAAAAACTGATTTTAAAGTTCATGTGAAAGGCTGGGTGCAGTGGCTCATGCCTGTAATCCTGACACTGTGGGAGGCCGAACCGAATACATTGCCTGACCTCGGGAGTTTGAGACCAGCCTGAGCAAGAGTGAAACCCCATCTCTAAAAAATAGCTGGGTGCTGTGGTGGGGGCCTATAGTTGCAGCTATTTGGGAAGCTGAGGCAAGAGAATTGCTTGAGCCCAAGAGTTTGAGATTGCTGTGAGCTGTGATGTCACAACACTCTACTAAGGGCAACAAAGTGAGACTCTTTTTCAAAAAAAAAAACAAATCAGCAAATCTACTGGTGTTTGTAAGAAATTATTTTAATATTCCAAATGCAAGGCCAGGCACAGTGGCTCATGCCTATAATCCTAGCACTATAGGAGGCCAAGGCAAGTGTATTGCCTGAGCTGAGGAGTTTGAGACCAGGCTGAGCAAGAGTGAGACTCCATCTTTAAAAAATAGCCAGGTGCTATGGCAGGTGCCTATTAGTTCCAGCTACCAGGGAGGCTGAGGCACGAGAATTACTTTGAATCTAATTGTTTGTCACAGCTCACAGCAACCTCCAACCCCTGGGCTTAGGCGATTCTCTTGCCTCAGCCTCTCAATGAACAACTGACTTTTGACATGTTTAGTAGAGAAAGCATATTATTTCAACAGATGGTGTAAGAACTATTGGATATCAGTATGCAAAACAGGGTACTTGTATTCATACTTATATGAAAAATATTAACTCAACATGGATTCTAAATGTAAAATGTTATTCTTTTTTTTTTTTTTTTTTCTTTTTTGAGACAGGGTCTTGCTCTGTTGCCAGGGCTATAGTGCAGTGGCATCACCATACCTCACCACAACATCACACTCCGGAGCTCAAGCAATCCTCCTGCCTCAGCCTTCTTAGTAGTTGAGACTTACAGCCAATACCATCTCACGTCCACATCCCCAACTAATTTTTCTTTTTCTTCTTTTTTTCTTCTTCTTCCCCTCCTCTTTTTCTTCCTCTTCCTCTTCCTCTTCCTCCTATTTTTTTCTTTTCAGAGACATGGTTTCACTCTTGCTCAGGCTGGCCTGGAACTTCTGGTCTCAATCAATTCTCCCCACTTGGCTTTCCAAAGTGCTAGGGCGTGAGCCACCACAACTGGTGTTAAGTGATTTTCTAAGCTAGAGAATTTCGTTTCTATAGCATACTATATTTCCCTCCCCTGATCCATGATACTAATGGGCGTAAACGCTTTGTAGGTTAAGAATGGCTCGAATGTTATAGCTGACACAGAATTACGAGTTTAAGTTCACTTACAGTTCGTTATTCTATTAGTGCCCTGGTGGGGGTTTCACCTTCTCTGCCAGTAGGATGTCCCGTACTCTTAGAACCTAACTGAGCTCCTGGGTCTGCACTTGGCCCTAGATGTAAAATGTTAAAACTATAGAACTCATAGAGGGAGACTTAGGAGAACATTTTTGTGATTTGAGTTTGACAGTAATTTCTTAAATAATACTCAAATCACAATTCACAAAAGAAGAAAATTGGTAAATTAGACTTCATCAGAATTTAAGACTTCTGTTTGGAGTAAGAAGAATGAAAAGACAAGCAATAAACAGGAAGAAAATATTTGCAAAGTATATATTTGATAGGAAACTTGTGTCTAAATATATTTTAAAACTCTCAAACGACTCATTTAAAAAATAGGTGAAAGATTTGAACAGACACTTCTTTCTCCAAAGAATATCCATGGATATTACAAATGTGCATGTGAAAAGATGCTCAACATCATTAGGCATTAGGGAAATGACAAAATTATGCTAGTATCTTAATGATGGAGAATAAGCAGAATTATTTTAGCATAGAATTATTCAGTATGCTTTTGCATGCAGATTATATGTAATGATTAGAAAAATAAAATTATATAGTATAGATTGCAGGATTAAACTGTATCACATTGATTTATGACTTTTCTTTAAGGCCAGTCTTGAAACTGATTGAAAATTTATTTATTTATTTATTTTTTAGAGACAGAGTCTCACTTTATTGCCCTTGATACGGTGCTGTGGCATCACAGCTCATAGCAACCTTCAAATCCTGGGCTTAGGTGATTCTCTTGCCTCAGCCTCCCGAGTAGGTGGATTATAGGCGGCTGCCACAATGCCCAGCTATTTTTTGTTGCAGTTTGGCCGGGCCAGGTTCGAACCCGCCATCCTCGGTATACGGGGCCAGCACCCTACCTACTGAGCCACAGGTGCTGCCCCACTAATTGAAAATTTAGATGGCCTTACTAAAAAGTGGCGACATTATTTGAGCATTAGTAAGTATAATGTACTTAATTTTTTTTTAATTTGACCAGCTACCTTTTTTGTTAACCAGCTAAGCAGAGCCCCTACATCATTTATTACTTTAGTGTTTTCCAGATTTTTTTGAACAGCTGGGTAAAATGTCATTGTGCATCATTGAAGGATAGCTCTTTCAAAATTAAATTAGTGTCTGAAAACATTTAACGTGATTAGAAGTATTGAAAAAATTCTCACACCGCCAATATATCTGGATCAGGTGAGAGTGACAGGTTTGCATGTTCGATAGTATTCATCCTACTTTATTCATGTTGACTTGAAGCTGCTGTATTGAAACCAGAATATATTTCTACAGTCAACATTAGCACTTTCCAATTTTTCTTTGGAATTTTGTTATACCTGTTAGATACCTCAACCAACCCATAGTATACTGGTGAAGAATCTAGTGTGCTCTTTGCTTCAGTGTTATCAAATGGCAGAGTTCTGCTAGGTTCTCTTGGATTTGAATATTAAAATGTAGAGAGAATGTGGAAGATATAAATCTGTATTATTTAGAATTTTAGCTAGATGGTTCTTATATATTAGTTTCTTTAGATTTATTGAGAAACTCATTTGAACCTGGTTCTTCCTGTGATTTCCTTTCAGCTTCACTTTATTTCTCCTTATTTATATTAGAAATCACTCTTTTGAAGTAATTTTTTAAAAAAAATTACCTTAATTATCTTAAGGTTTATCAGATATTTTTGAGATTCATGACTGCCAGGAGAAAATATTTATCTTGGTAAATATATCACAATACTTTTTTGGGCTTAGAAAATTTATTTTGTTGACAGTGAGAATTGATTTAATAATTAGTTATGGATAATTTATTGCCAGGGTTGTTGTAAAGAAGGCATTAATTTAACTTACAATAAATAATACATAATAAGAACAATAGATCAAAAAGAGGGTTAAAAAAGAGACTAGCCCCAGAGTAAAAAGAGGGATATTTTGTAGGGCATCTCTGTAATAGCTCAGCTTTTACATTAAAATTCTTAATTGAGGCAGTGTCATTTCCCCCCTGCCTCCCCTTGATAGAATCCTCTTCACTGTTTTCGAGGGGAAATGGAATATGGAATTCTTAGCAGGGTAGGGATAACTGGGTCTCTCACAGACTGTAATGTCTACTCATTCTTTTGAAATTTTTCTGTTTCTGTAAATTCATATTAATGCCTTATCTCTTCTCTTTATATTAATCAAATTCACAAGAGACTGGTTTATAATCCAGCATACTGATTTGTTAATTGGCAATAAGATATACACTATTCAAATGGACATACAAATTTATAATTAGAAACTTGTTTGGTAAAATATTACTTGGATCAGGGAAAGGTAGTTGTATGATTCAGTGTTTGGCACAAACTCATGATTAGCTTGATGCTTACATCTTCATATTAATAATATGAATTATTAACATTACTCATAGTATTGAATAAAAGTCTTGGGTCATGATGAACTGTCTATTTGTTTACTGTTATGTCTTGATGCTTAAGTTTTTATTCTTTATGCTTCATGTTGTTGTCTATCCCTATTTGGTTTACCGAGTTTTCTCCAAGTAAGACGCAGTACAATTGATTATATTTTTGCTTCTGATTAAGATGGTATTTCTTTTGTTGTTGTTGAGACAGTTTCACTTTGTCACTCTCGGTAAAGTGCTCTGGCGTCACAGCTCACAGCAACATCAAACTCTTGGGCTCAAACGATCCTCTTGCCTCAGCCTCCCAAGTAGCTGGGGCTACAGGTGCCTGCAGCAATAGCTGGCTATTTTTAGAGACGAGGTCTTGCTCTGGCTCAGGCTGGTCTTGAACTTGTGAGCTCAGGCAGTCCACTGTCCTTGGCCTCCCAGGGTGTTAGGATTACAGGCATGAGCTACTGCACCTCGCTTAAGGTGGTAATTCATTGCTGAGTATGGTTATATTCCAGACATAAAGTGGAAGTTTGAGTGGTCCTTACTTTTCAGTCTCTTGAACGTTAGAATGATCCTCTAGTAATCCCACTTGCTAAAACAAATTTGTTAGTATTTTGATACTTCAGATCTATAGGTTAATATGATAAACTTTGTATCTTTTTATAATATTGAGACTTTCTCAACTGAAACATAATCTCTATTTTTTCAAGTCTACCTTTATGTCTTCAAAGAGTTAGTTTTTAAAAATATTATGTCTGTATCCTACTTTATTGTATTTCATGATAACATTGTTTCTAGCTATCTTTTTATTGTTATCTGATCTATTTTTGACAAACAGGGGTTGAAGGAAGAAAAATTGTCTGTAAAATAACTAGACTGGCTTGGCACTTGTAGCTCAGCGGCTAAGGGTGCCAGCCACATACACTGGAGCTGGGGGGTTTGAATCCTGCCTGGGCCTGCTAAACAACAATGACAATTGCAACCAAAAAATAGCTGGGCCTTTTGGCGAGATCCTGTAGTCCCTGCTACTTGGGAGGCTGAGGCAAGAGAATCACTTAAGCCCAAGAGTTGGAGGTTGCTGTGAGCTGTGATGCCACGGCATTCTACTGAGGGCGTCAAAGTGAGACTCTGTCTCAAAAAAAAAAAAAAAATGACTAGACCATACTTTGATGGATATTTTCTAGTTTGTTTATGAAAATTATGATTTGTAATTCATATAATTTATCAAATAGGCTTAAACACACATAAGACCTGTAGCTTGTTAAGAACATGGTCTAGAATAATCAATAATTTTTTGTGTTGGAGAAATTTAAGTTCCATTCTTATCTATAAACGCATCATGAAACTAACAACAGTAATGATAATGGTATGATGATGATGATATGTGTGGGAGAAACCACTCTCCTCCTACTCTTCCCATTTTGGCTCACCTACACTTTCTATGAAGTAATGAGAAAAAAATTCAGTCAGTCTCTTACCATAAAACTCAGATAAATTTATTCATTTATTCAACCAGTATTGAAGATAGAAGATAAAACTGAGCAAAACAGAGAGTCCCCTACCCTTTATAGAGTTTAAGTTCTAGTGGGACTTAAGGTCACATATATCTATAAAATCCGATTCCAGAGCCTAAGCCTTTAAACTAACAATATTGTACTCTTTTCTTAAACTTTGTAGCAACATTTATTGCTTCACAAAAAGGATTATGGCTGTCGGTAGATCTTCCAGTGTCTTTTTCTTTTTTTAAATGAGAAAAATCATACTTTCATTCCACTTCTTAGGAATACCTAAAATATAAAAATAAGTCTAGGTGAATGTATATTGTACTTCAGTGAAAATGAAAAAATGACTTTTGATTGAAGTGTAATAACCTCATATAAGAAATTAGCATATATTACTGTATTACATATATGTTATGCCATGTGTATATAGAGAATGTATTTTATATTGTGATTGTGGGTTGACTGTTATTAGCGACTTAACATTCTAATTAAAGCTTTATTGAGTTATTTAAAGATCATTTTTAAAAGTATAATTAAGCAGTAAATTGTAATCAAGCATTTGGGTGTGTTGGAAAGCATTTCCTCCATTAATTGTTAATGCATATGATCTATTTTCTGAGTTTTACATTTTTGTTGCTAAGCTGCAATATATTAACACCTTATATTATGAGAGAATATACTTAAAACCAAATTTATCATAAAATATTATGTATGTATTGTGGAAGGAAGAGATGGTATAAGCTTGTTTCATTCAATAATGTTCTTATTGTACCTGTGGTATTTTGTTAATGTGACAAAACAATATTCATATACAGACGTATGATTTATACACTTGCCACATGAGAGATACCTATTTATTTCTGAACTAGTGAGTATTTTTTAAGATGTCTATAAATGTTGTAGTTGGTGAAATTTTAGTAAGTTTTCTTGTTTCAAATTTATAAAAATTGTTTATTGATGGAAATGGTTGCAAATATACCACGGAACTGTTTCCAGTATTAAACTAGTTTTATTGTCAGTCTCGGATGACTTTTTTCTGAAATAAATTGAGTACATGCATAGTCTTTTTGTGACAACTTTGACATAGGGAATTTAATGTGTATTTAAAAATCTACAGTGTAATGACATATGATGATAAACATTTTCACTAAGTGTGCTTGATTTAGATGGTCTCTAAATTACTTACATATGTGGCTGGATTCAGCTACCACCAGGTGGGGGTGATGCTGTGCTGAAATCCAAATGGTCAGAATGGCTGATGCTTAGATGTGGGTTTGTATGTGGTAGAGAGTTAAGTGTATTAAAATCTCACACACACACACACACAAAGGTCTTTTAACTCATTAAAGCTAATTTTACTAAAATTTATATTTAATAGGTGATACCCATAGCACTTATGATTCTGTTTATTTCGTTAGTTCTAGCTTGTATAATATAGTGTAAAAAATTCAGGATAATATCCAGACAAAAACAAGCAGCTAATTTACTATAAATGTGAGTACATTGTTCTTCATAAATTTCAAAGTTGAAGTAGTATTTTTAAGATATGTTCTATTTCATATAGTTGGTTAGTAATCCTTATGGAAGCTCTGTATTTTACCTTACTGTTAACCTTGCTGGAACATTTATCACTGTATGAGCATAATTTATTTAGTGTAAGGTTCTTCAAACTAATAATATATCAAAGCTTTCAATTTCTTGTTTCTAAGGGTATTCATTTTTTATTTGGACTTATGCCAATAGTTCTCAACCTCTTTTCCATTCTAGCATATATCACTAACAATGCTAATTTTTAAGAAAATGCCTTAAATGTATACAAACAGTGCCTGAGAACTATAGCCTTATTATTTTATTGAATGTTCCTTTAAAATGGTATCAACTTTCTTCTTAATGACTTTCAGTTGGGCTCCTAAGACGAGTATTATATAAGAAGGGGAGGTGGGTCATTCATCACTATTTACTTTATTATTTTATGTATAGAAAAGCCAATAACAATATGAAACAGTTTTTTAAAAAAAATATGAAACAGTTTTTATTAGTCTTTGTTTTGATAAAGTTGGCTAGAGGATAAGTTAGAAGGGTTTAATGTAAATTTATGATTATGGATATATTTATAGAGTTCTACACTTTAATACTATGTGAACAACAGGGCAGGGAGCATGATCTTCCAAGGGACATATTTAATAAAGATGCATGCAGCTTTATTCATTTGTTTTAATTTCTATGTTAGGGACTTGAAATTTCTTTCAGTGAATCAGAAGTATGATGTCCTTCTACCATATGTAAGAGGAAGATAATGCTGGTGACATAGTTTTAGTATCACAACCAGGAATATATTTGATCATTAGAGGTGATGATGTATAGTTTTCATATTAATATAGTAATTAATTTTACTTTGGAAACAGTTCCTATATTATTATATCTGAGAAACCATTCTCTAAAATCCAATCAATTTATATATGTATAACTCAAAATGGTTAGTTATGTAGGATATATCTCCTTGCTAATGATGCTCAGAATGAGATGGTATGTAGACATTTATGAAGGTTTTAGGGGATTGCTAACATTTGCTTTGAAATTCTGTGGTTTGAGTTTTTTGATATCTAGTTGTTTGTCAAGTTTATCCAGAATTGCTTCTTGAGTAAAATGCTGCATTTGTCAGCAATAACTCCTGAAGACCTCCTTCGTATGTTCTAGCAGAAAGTGTTTGGATGGGATCTTTATTTTTTTCAAAACAGGATGCCAACTCTTACATCTTAAATTGCTTTCCAAGATGTGTGGATCTACGCTCAGGGTGGCACACATTACTGATTGACCTCCTGATTCCTTTCTTCTCGTTCTTTCTTTTTGGCACGGTCTTGGTTCAGTGAATGTTCATTTTCCTTTTATCTTTGGGCTCAGGGAAGGGGCTACTCCCTTGCTCCGGAGCTTAAATCATGATAGTTTCATTTGTTGATGTAATGGTTTAGAAATGGACTTATGACATCATCTGGACTAAGGAGGGTTGAGGAGACATGAGCTATGGTACGTTTTAGAAATGTTTTTGCAAAAAATATAGATGCAAAGGAGAAGCTGGAGGTGGAGATTAGATACAATCCCTACTCCCCCACCCCCTTTTTTGCACCACTGACTTGGGTAGAGTGCAGTGGCATCATTGTAGCTCCTGCCTCAGCCTCTCAAGCAGCTGAGACTACAGGCAAGTGCCACAATGTCTGGCTAAAATATTTTTCTACTTTGAGGTCTTGCTTTTGCTCAGGCTGGTCTTGAACTCAAACTCCTGAGCTCAAGAGATCCTCTTGCCTTGGCTTCACAGAGTGCTAGGATTATAGGCATGATCTACCTACCACACCTGGCCACACTATCCCTACTTTTAAACTGTCAAGTTAAGATATACCATTTGCTTATTTGCATCAAATAAATGGACTCCAGATCTCTCTTTATCATTTCATTGAGTACTCTCATTTAAAAAATTCTACTCTCTGTTTTTTCACTTCTCTGGCTATTAATAGCAATACCTTGTATTGGTATGGTCTTTTTCTTTTTTTCATTTTATAATGGTAGGAACGCTGTGCAGAATGCATGTGGGAATACTTAAGGCAAGACTCTCATCTCCATGTGCTTCCATTACTAGTAATAATGATTTTATAAGCCTGACAACAATATTCAATTATTAGTTGTAAATAGATTAGAAATATTAGGAATAGGGAACAGAGTATGGATAAAAGGGAAAACAGTAATAGGAGATACTGATTCAGAGTAAATTTCCTGGCTTTGAGTGCAAAGCATGGGACTTTGTCACTTTAATATTCTGAAGACTGGCATGTTGCATATCCCCCATACCCCCACAGGTGCCAAGTAGCCACAGGCTGCAGGCTTTGAGGCTGTTCTCTGCCAGAGCGGGCCGTGTGCTCTGGAAGAGTGCTTTTTGGAGAATGAAGAATGTGACATCTTTAAACCTTGTTCAACACAGGAAGATTTGCTCCAGATCAGATAAGGAGATGAAATATCTCTTTTCTTTTGTCACCTTAGTTTGGCCAGAAGAGTCTGTCTGTCTGGACACAAGGCTGTCAGAGTATTGAAACATTACATCTGTGATGTGTGACAGTGGATCAGCTAGAATTTTTTCTCTTGAGTCAGGCTCCTAATTGTTTACCTTCTCAGGACTCTGTTTGTGTTAAGATCATAAATACCTTAAAACAATAAAAAGTAGCAAGTAAATCCATATGATTAATGTAATTAGTTGTAGAATTAGTCTAGTTAATAGAAATGCAAGTACAGCAAGAACCATGATGGGATTGTTTGCCTTGCCTTCATGAGATTTATGATTGTAACACTGATGTATGAACTAAATACAGAGCTAGCCTGATTGATACTCCAGGCAGCACACTGGATGCCTCACAAAGAAGGATGTGCCACTTCCCTAATCCCTGCTGCTCTTAAAACTCTCTTTGTCTTTGCCTATTAATTCTCTGTAATTTTCTTAATAATCCTACATTGGTCTCACTTGCATCACCAGGCCACATGGAAAGAGACCCATGGCAGGGCTGGCACACTTAACATGAGATCTATATTCTTAAGAGGTTTTTAAGTATATAATGCAGTAAAGTTATCTATAGGCACAATATTGAACAGCCATATTTCTAGAACGTATTCATTTTTGCCTAACTAGAATTTTATACCTGTTGATTAGCAACTCTCCATTTCCTCAGCCCCTGGCAACGACAATTCTATCATTTGCTTCCATGTATTTGACTATTTTAGATACCTTACATCAGTGGAGTCATGCCTATTTTCCCTTTTTTGATTGGCTTATTTTACTTTACAACCCCTTTACCATTTTACAGAGATTATAATTTCTCCACAACCTTGCTAACGCTTTTTTTTTGGTTTGTTTTTATAATAGCCATTCTAACATATATAAGGTGGTATCTCATTGTGTTTTTTTTTTTTTTTTTTTTTAGACAGAGTATAACTATGTAACCCTAGGTAGAGTGCTGTGGAATCACAGCACACAGCAACCACAAACAAATGGGCGTATGTTATTCTATTGACTCATCCTCCGAAGTATAT
>CAUYQV010038060.1:0-81158 GCA_963574575.1 Galagoides demidoff
ACCCATCTATCATTCAACATAAGGTTATTTAGCTTCCATGTTTTTGTACGAGACTGCAAATTCCTATTGTTACTGAGTTCAACTTTTATTCCATGATGGTCCGAGAAGATACATGGAATAATTTCTATTCTTTTAAACTTATGTTAAAGTTAACTAACATAAGGTTAGACTTATGACCTAAGATGTGATCAATTTTGGAGTATGTTCCATGGTCTTGACTCCCTGCGCGAACCAAAAGGGGGAGGGGAACCGCGTCAGGAAGCGGCTCCTCTTCATTTGTTCTTTAAAAGGTTTTTGTTTCTAGTCCTTACCTTAAACATTGTTCTTGTTGGTAAATTTTAAGCCTTTTTAATTCTGTGAAGGCAAAAAGTGGAAACCTAATAATCACATGTACATGTAAAAATTTAAAAAAAAACCAAATTGACAAGAACTGTGAACACTAAAATTGTTAGTATATCCCACTTCTGATCATTTATTTTTTAATGGATTATTACTCTGCTTAAATTTTTAATACTTAATATGAATAATTATAACTACCTCTTCACTCTCTCACTAGTACTATATGCTTCTGATCTTATCATTTTATTATATTATTAAAATATCTTATTTTGGAACGATTATGCAGACATTTGAATAAAGACAGAAAAAATGAGTATTTGATCCCACTGAAGTCATTGCCATGGTACATGGGTAAGGAATAATGTAATAACGAATACCCAAAACATTCTTAAGCATATAAAATAACACCACCATTCTAAATTCTTCTATTATTAGGGTTGGACACCGTGGTTCATGCCTGTAATCCTAGCACTCTGGAAGGCTGAGACAGGTATAAATTGCTTGAGATCAGGATTCAAGACCAGCCTAAGCAAGAGCTAGACCCCAGCTCTACTAAATTAGAAAAACTAGCCTGGTGTAGTGGCATACACCTGTAGTCCCATCTACTTGGGAGGCTGAGACAAGAAGATTGCTCAAGTCCAAGAGTTTCTGTGAGCTATGATGTCATGGCACTCTGCCCAGGGTGACACTTTGTCTCAAAACAAAACACAAACACACACACACAATACATTCTTCTATTATTTAAAAAAGGTGTGACCACATTTATAAAAAAGTGGATCTCTTGGTACTTCCTCTTTGTTTTGTTCTTTGTCAATACTAGAAAGAATGGATAAATTTCAAGAATTTAAGATTAAAAAATGGATGATAGGTACAATAATCAAATGTTAGAAATGTTTCTAGTTAGTAGAAAATTTTGCTTTTAGAAACAGCAAAACTTCCAGGTTCTAAAAACATTTTAGATAATGTAGTAAAATTTCCTGGTCAATATGAAATTTTGACCAAATTGGAAAAAAAAATTGCTTTTTCCCTTCTAATAAATCAGCCTTTAAGTTAGTTCACAACAACCTCAAACATTCGGGTAATCCTGCCTCTTTGGTTGATCCTTGCAGAACTGAGAGAAGGTCCAGGACCTTGTAACCATATTTAGTGTTTCACAGACCTTCATCTCCAGCAGCTCCACTGGGCTGCAACACCATCCTCACTGTACTTGTTTCTTTATAATGGTTTGAAATGATGAAATACAAAAGAGAACACATTTTACAAGATACAGTATTTTCCGTCCTTTCTTTCTCCTTAGATATTGCATATTGGGTGTCTTTATCAGTTGGGGTTGCTGGATCAAACTGCCATAGACTAGGGGGCTTATCAACAAAATAAATTTATTTCTCCCTATTCTGAAGCCTGGAAGTTAAAGATCAGGGTGCCATCACAGTTCGGTGCTGGTGACAGCCCTCTTCTGGCTTGCAGAATGCCACCTTCGTACTGTATATGTGTGTGGTATAAAGACGGAGAGAGTTCTCTGGGATTCTTTTTAGAAAGGCACTAAACCCAGCTTGAGAGAAACCATCATGAGTGCCCCACCCCCACGACCTAACTAGCCCTCAAAGCCCCCACTTCTTACTGCCATCACATTGAGGCTTGGCCTTTCAACATATAAATTAGGGGAGCCACAAACATTTTGTCCACTGCACTTGTACAAGATCTCCGAAGTTGCACTGAGATTTTGGAATATAGGACTAAAGAAGGACAACACAATGTGATCAGGCATGTGCGTGATGGAGAATTGAGGGATACATTTCTGTTGCCTCATAACTGAAATAAATATGACATTTAAAAAACTGCTCAACTTTCTGGATCATACAGGCCCTTGATCTCCAAACCAGGAAGAAGAAAATGGATTAAAAAAAAATTCTCCTCTTCACCTTTCTGACAAATGGGTTGGTTCCAGTATAAATTTTCAGCTCTCTCAAAACGATTCTCATTTTCCACTTTGTAGGCCTTATAATTTAACTCAGAAATGAGATTGCTGTCATTTTTAGTATTAATTTAGTATAATTTAATGCAGAAAAGAGATTGCAAGTCATTTTCAGTATTACGTGTTGTTATAATTGTGTGTTGTCATACATTTTTAAGTCCTGATAGGTATCCTGAACGGAATTTGGGAGAAAATGAGCCATCTTAATTAGTGAAGATAGGTATTAACAATTATAGTAGGAAAATAATTTTTAGTTACTTTGGCAGAAAGCATTGACAATTAAAACCAAGTTTAAAATAAAGTTTGAGTGGTGACTCATTAGCAGTTGTGTTTTTAGCGATTTTTAAAAATTAGCTAGCAGCACCAGCTATACATTATATATAGTTAATTTCTATTGTTCCCGTCATGAGACGAGATATATATTTGCTGCAGAAATTTTGCATTTGCGGAACAATAGAAATGGGGAATGAAATTCTGCAGACTTATTTAATGTGGTTTTAATTCACAGCTTGGGCATATTTGAAATAGTTTTGTTCTTGGTTGACTGTGGAAATTTATTTTCCAGAACAGATGGTGACAGATTATGTATACATGTTCCTTTGAGCTTATATGCACAGTGCAGGTAGGTGTTTTTTCTCTTTTCTATAGAAAGTAAAGAAAAACCTAAAAACAGTATGATTGTTAGTACCTAGAATATTACATGATTTTTAAATAGCCTGCATATCTTAATAAAACAGGTTAATGGCAACATAAAACATAATCTGGGATAGGATAGTATATTTAAATGTTAATGTCTAACTTTTTTCCCTCAGTGCTATAAGACACCAAAATAACAAAAGGCAATTTCTTCGTACCAAACACCCACCACCCTCCACACTAAGGATCTGAGGCTTAGAAGATCCAGGCAATTAAGGACTTGATTCAGATTTTGTTAAGCCCAAAAATTTAATCTGGGCCTCCTTTAAAAAATATACAAAATTATGCATTCAAATTGAAGTATGAAATATAACATTTTTAAATGAAGAATAAAAATTCCAAGAAAATATAAATTTATGAAAACTGAAGAATATTCCAAATCCAGGGAAAATGTATAATTCAATGTCTAACTTATCTCTAGAATAATTTTGTGTCTTCTTTGCTGTTGTTATTGTGTACTCTTTGATCAACTTTTTCATACAATGATTCCACAATAAATATTATCATCTATAATATTATGGGGGTAACATAGGACATCCGTTTGAACTAATTGCTAGTGTTTTTCCAGTCTATCTCTATAGGGAATAACAGTAATTCAGTTATTTAGTAAGGTTGGTAAAAAATTATTTTTTTTAATATTGGTAATTTAGAAAGGGCTTAGCTTTGCAGTTCTTCAACTTACTAGCCTGTCATACCATGCTAGTAATATGTATGGAGGACCCTATATATTACTAATACAATATAAATATATATATTGGACCCTATATGTTACTATCATGGTGTGACAGGCTAGTAAGTTGAATAGGGTCCCCTCAAAAGGACCCTATTCTGACAAACTTAATTCCCATGAACCAAATTTTTTTTGTGTGTGTTTTTTAAATATTTCTATTTATTGGTTCAGATTCACTGAGGATACAATTAGGTTAAATATTTTGTATTTGTTATGTAAAGTCCCTTCTATAGTAGTGTCCTGACCTCAGGAGGTGTGCCATACACCAGAACCCTCCATCCCCTCTCTCCTCCGTCTCCCCGCTCCCTCATTGCCAGCTCCCCATCTTGAATTGATTTTTTTCTCTTATGTGGGTATGTATTAGATCATCTGCTGGCTTCATATTAGACTTGAGTACATTGGATTCTTGTTTCTCTATTCTTGTGATACTTTATAAGAAGAATGTGTTCCAGCTCTATCCAGGTTAATACAAAGGGTGTAAAGTCTCCATGAACCAAATTTCTAAACTACTTTCCTTATTTCAATGCTTCTCTACCAACTCCTCCTAGCCTCCACATCCCCCACAAGTGAGGAGAGTCTATCTAGAGGTTCAGAGAGAGAAGAGATCATAGCTTCACCCATGGTGGTTAAACTTCTTGACTTCTGTCAATTTTATAGAAACTTATGGCAATTAGTTTATATGTAAATTAATATATGTAATTGCTAGAGTCTTTGCAAAGTTTTGGAAGAGTCTCTTATAAAAGTGCAGTCAGGAAGTTAAACTTCTTTCACTTGTTAGTTAAATCTGCCAGTGCTGTTACTAGCAACACCTCCATCCTCCAAAGGCACCCACGAATGCACTTATATTCTGGGATTAAACAATGCAGTGTCCTCGCAGGTCTTAGTTTAGAATGGTTTTTGTTTGTTTTGTTTCCTTTGGTCTTTTTGTTCTGTCAAGAAATGGAGCTGGTATTGCCCCAGTAAGCAGGAAGGAAACGAACCAGAGATAGTGGACCTATGAGGAATGGCCCTTTTAAAAGAATATTCTCCAAAGGCTGAGAAAATAAGCACTGCTGCCAGCTACACCAATCGAGGGAGTCAAAGCTCCAGTTAAATGTCGCACTTACACAGTAATGAATAAATGCAATCTAGAAGTTAGATGCTAGACCTTAGATGCCGAACACCCGACGTGGTATGAATGAACCATGTGCTCATGCACAGCAAAGGAAGCACAAGGGATAAGTGATGATAAAAATGGTGAGGATTGAATGTTCCAGCCATCTGGTCCCCCAAGGCTTTACCGGAATCCATCTGATTAAGGAAAATCAAGGAAAGTGCCCTTTCTCCATCCCAGGTTCTGTAGCAGTGCCCTCTATCCATCCCAGATTCACATTTGTTACCTTTACCTTTAATATTACTCTTTATCAGTGTCATTTGAAGGTAGCACTACAATCACATGAACCACCTCAACCTTTAACTTGTAAATATAAAATTATTAAGAAAATAAATCTAAAACTTAGAAATATGCAAAAGGCTCATGTGCCTTTGTTTGAGTTCCCATTTACTATCCATTAATCTATTTTATGACTCTGAAGGAAAGATGTTAATTTGTAGATAACCAAGAGTAATGCAAATAACCCTTGTCCAATAGCAATGAAATATTTCTTCTTTCACAGCTTCGCAAATGAATTTTATTTGGTAGAGATTCAAATGATATCAGCAAAATTACAGTTTTAATGGCTTATAGGACATAAACCAGCTTTATTTCTAAATTAACAATCTAATTATAGCATCCTGTTTTCCAGCCATAAATACTTGTGCAGTCTCCAAATCACTTCAGACCTGCCTTACCAAGGTGCTGCTGGTTCCCTATTAATGAAGTAAGTAAATATTTGACATATGCTGACTATATTTGTAGAGCAATCAGGTTCTACATTTTTGGAAATCCTATATACATTAAAATGATACATAATCTGAAAAGAACCTCTTGGTACTCTGGATCATGGTATGGAAATGGGGAATTTGTATTCTGCCAAACTGATCATCAAAATTTGTTACTCCTGGAAGAATGCCATCACATAATTCTTTTGGCCATGGACTCCACCATTTATATAACAAAGTACTATGAATGAAAAGAGAAAAGAGGAAATTGCATAAGCAAGAAAGCTAATGATTATTATTATTATTATTAATAACTTTGTCTAAAGGTCTTTAGAAAATTAATTGGAGAAAGCATACAAAGAGCACTTCTTTAATCAAAAAATATTACTGGATTTGAGCAAGAGTAAATAATCATAAAAGATAGGAGATGGTGTTTTTGAATGTATTTTTTTCTATATTTCCTAATTTTTCAATAATAGGCAAGAGTCTGATGTAAACTAGAATGTTAAAAAAAGACATGTATCTTAGATTTGTGTCTTACTTCTCTCCTATTTTTAAAGACAACTTTGGGGGGAGTAGTTTTAGGTTCACAGCAAAATGGAGAAGAAGGTATAAAGGTAGTGCATACACTCCCCATCTCCACACAAGAATAGCTTCACCCATTGTCAACATTCCCCACCAGGGTGGTACATTCGTTATGATCAGTGAACTAACATTGACATATTAATATCATCAAAATCCTTAATTCCCATTAGGATTCACTCTTGATATTGCATATTCTACAGATTTGGATAAATGGATAATGACACGTGGGCAACATTGTACTAGATTGGACAGTCTAGAAAAAATGCAACTTACCTCATTGCTGAAAATCACTAAGTCACTAGATGGCCAAAGGAAGTACTTGGAAAGTGACCCTGGAGATAGTCAGCAATGAAATCTATATAGCACTTTTTCTGCTATGACCAGTGAACTTACCGTCTGGGCTTGTCGTATTATTTTATTTTCAGTGCCCTCAAAATTCACTATACTCCACTAATTTATTTCTTCTTATTCATCCCTCCCTGTACCCAACCGCTGGCAACCTCTGGTCTTTTCACTGTCTGCGTCATTTTGCCTCTCCTCCAAGGTCGTGTAGTTGAATCATACAGTCTTTTCAGAATGACTTCGTTCATTTCACAATATGCATTTAAATTTTCTCCTTTTTTATTTGTGGCTTGATGACTCATTTCTTCTTATGGCCTTCATCATGAGGATGTACCACACTTTATTTATCCATTCACCTATGGAAGAGCAGCTTTGGTTGTTTCCAGCAATTACAAATAAAATTGATAGAAACATCCATATGCAAGTATTTGCATGGACGTGAGTTTTTAACTCTTCTAGGTAAACACCAAGGGACACAATTATTAAATTATATCCTAAGCCCACTTTACTTTTTATTTTTTACATACCTACATATGATTGTGTGTATGCGTGTATTTCAAGCCAAATTTCCATGCTTTTTATTTCAGAAAACATTGTGTCTTCTTTGAGATGGTATAAAATGAAAGATATCTTATTAAAAATCAAGCAATTTAAAAAAAAATTTTTTTGGCAGGGGCTGGATTTGAACCCGCCAACTCCGGGATATGGGACAGACACTCTACCCTTTTGAGCCACAGGCACCTCCCCAAGCAATTTGTTTTCTATGTTAACTTTCCTTTAACTTTCTTATATAATAAAAAATTACTGAAATTAGAGTACGACCGGAATATGCTGAGTTTATTTTGTGCAATAAAACATTGCTTATTTATGCCCAGTTTTTGAGTGTTGGTGCAAAATTTTTATTAGCTTCAACACTTAAGATTTTTATGGTATTTTATTGATCTTATCTTTAAGGATGGTAGCCCTTGAATATTATATAATATTATGAAAAAATAATATATGAGGTTGATATTTACATTTTAATGTTGCTTTAATTTTACACATCACATTTTATAGTCTTAGTTATAATAGGGCAAAAAGAGGAGGTTGCCAAATGCATTTCTGTTTCCTATGATATGTGTATGATTTTTCGGTTCCTATTGAAGTCATTTGAATTAGTGTTTCTTTATGAGATTTCAAAATTATTAACTGTCAAAATTGATTTTTTTTTTTTAGAACAAAGAAGTGAAGTGTGATAGTAGTAGGGATTAGTGTGGACATACTCTTTTCTTGTACCCAAGAAACCTCTTTTAAACATTTCACCTGGTTGAGGGTGCTGATATTTTAAGTGGAACAGCATTGAGTAGGTAGGAACAGAAGGGCAGAATTCAGTTTGTCTTTTTTTGTGAGTGAATTTTCATATTTTGGACTTCCAAGGAATTGATCCATTTCCTATAAATTCTTTTTTTTTTAATGTTGGGGATTCATTGAGAGTACAAGATGTGTCACACCCTGAGACCCCACCCTCCTCCTTCCCTCTCTCTGCTCCTCCTTTCCCCCACCCCTCCCTGCTCCTCCTTTCCCCCACCCCTCCCTCCCTCTCTCTATAATTTATAGATAAATTATTTTATCTACATATTTAAGTTCTTCATATAATTCTCTCATTTTCCATTACAAGTCTGCTGAGTCTATAGTGATATCCCTCTTTTACTCCTGATGATTGTAACTGGTATCATTTTTTTCTTTCTTCTTTATCCATCAGGTTAACGGTTTATTGAATGTATTGATATTTGTAAATATAAATATATAATGTATTTTAAAGGATACAAAATTTTCTGAATCATTTGAGGGTAAATATACGTATATATTCACAATATTGATACCTGTACCCAGACATTGATAGATACGATGAGGCAAAACACAAACAATTATTAAATCTGTTCCTTATACAAATTTTATAACTTTGCTTTAAATACGGAATTATTACAAAAGTAAAAGGTAACAAAGCATTTCAATAGGTGGTAGAAACATTAATAACTGAAAAACAAAAGGAAAAGAATCATAACACTATTTAATTACCAGGGCGTTTTAGTTTTTATGGAGAGGTGATGGAAGATAGCATCTATGAATTGTGCCTTAGGAAGCATTGCATACAGTGCTGGAGGTTAACCCATACTAATTACAGTCAATATAGGAAGATTTGAATTAAGAATTCAAAAACGACTAAGTACATTAAAAAAGAGAAAGAAAGGAAAATAGTGTGTGTGATCCGTATGTGACATGCTCTGCGGATCTTTTCTTTGCCACAGTTTGTGTATCTGCAATTCCATGGTCGGTCATGGTAGCTCAATATCTAGTTTCAGCAATGAAGGTTGAAACATATTCCTCATTCCAACTGTAATAGTAAATTTTAAATAATGCAAAATCCATTGGCCCCTTCTTTTTGTTTATCCTAGACAGAAATCTGAGTGTGAAAATGGTTTACTGAATTCCACTTACCCAAACTAAACTGACCTTGACTGCCTTAATTCAGATGAATGAATCACTCTTCCCATTTCTATGTGGAACCTCTGTAAGTTGACCACACAAGGGACAGTAACAAATCTGTCAACATACAGAATGGATCAACATAAGGGACTATGTCTACTGTACTGATATGTACATGTGGTGTGTGTCCAGTCTATGGAAATTAGACCAGCTTAAGGCCTTGGTCAATGCAAGGAGGTGGTCAACTATGAAGGCTCTACTATATATTCCTTTTTCATAAGGAATGAGTTTTTGGCTTTTGTGGTATCAGTACTATCTTAATTGCTAAACTTTTTAGCCCAAAGTCTATGTTTGATCTTAAAGAGAAATGGGACACTGTGTCTTTTTAACAACCACATTCTAAGTACTAGAAATTTCTGCTAGTTTTAAAGGATCTTTTACAAGTAATTTTTAATAATAACTGATTTAAGAGACTACATCAATCTAATTCCACTAAAACATTTTTTCAGATGCATTAACATGATATCCTCATAGCAGAATCCAATGTATTTAATGATGAGATTTTAGGAACTCAAGAATGACCAAAAGTATGATATTATGTTGATTATGAGTCTACTGCAGATGTAAATTGAAATAACTGATGACTGGTTTTAATTATTAAATACTTAAATTCAATTTAGACTATATAGTCATACAATTGAGACTAAAAAAGGATTAATGTTAAAAGCAGTAAAAAAAAAAAAAGCTAAAAACCAGCGGCACTGTCTTGACTTTAACGATGGCTAAAAATTTACTCTTTCATGTGATCAAGGTTACCAAGATATAAAAAGTACAAGAATTCTAAATAATTCATTAAAAAATCTCATTTGACAGCTTTTATTCAGAATAAATGCATATGTGCCTTGTCAAAAAGGAGACTAATTAGTTTTGAAATATTGTATTAAAGACACTAGGCATTCTTTTAGAGGCAGAAAGAGAGTGATGGTGAAAATTTATATTACATCTCATTAAGCAAATAAATGTATTATGAGATACTGGATTATTGATTTCACATCATTCAAGCTTAGAAAATTAATCATATGTATCTAAAGAGAAATACGTCAGAATATTTTGGTAAGTTACTTGGTGTCTTACATATGAATGTTCTTTATTTTTGAAACACGCAATGCTTTCCAAAAGCTCCTTTTTATGTTTAGCAAGCATTAAAGTGAACCCCTTTAAGTTTACTTGCTTCAAATCTGTCAAGTTTCATGATAGTGACACTTTACATATTTAAGGGTAGAAAAAAAAATCACAGTATTTTTTTTCTTCAAATGCTGTATAAGCAGTGCTTCCACTTGTTAAAAATTTTTTTTGCCTTGCTGAAGTTCACTTGTCATAAATGATAAAAAATAAAATTGGATTTCACACATTAAATTCTGTTAGCTAGCCTTAGGTAAAATTCTTTATAAGTCCACTGCTTCCCTATTTTCCAGTATAAAAGGTTACTAGTAATATGGAGATTTATTAGAAAGTTACTTTTATAATTTTACAGAAACTGAGGGATATTATGCATGAAATAGTAATGTGTATGCCACATAGAATTTATATGTTATGGGAGATTGCACTTATTCTTTAACATAAGAATTAAAAATAAGCTAGGTGTGGTGACTCATGCCTATAATCCTAGCACTCTGGGAGGCTCAGGCAGGTGGAAGGCTTGAGCTCAGGAGTTCAAGACCAGTCTAAGCAAGAGCAAGACCCTATCTCTACTAAAAAATAGAAACATTAGTCAGACATTGTAGCAGGCCCCTGTAGTCCCAGCTACTTTGGAGGCTGAGGCGTGAGGACTTCTTGAACCCAAGAGTTTGAGGCTGTTGTGAGCTATGACACCACAGCACTCTACCCAGGTGACAAAATGAGACTCTCTCTCAAAAAATAAAATAAAGAATTAATAATGAAACATTTGTGAGCTATAAATAAAATAATTTTTATTTAGGTCATCAACAGGGCATTGCCGAGTAATTGTAGATCCTTTTTCAATATAAATATGAACATAAAGTAGTAAGATATGAAAACTAAATGATCAGTTACAGGCATAATAATACTGGGAAAATTTCTCCCTGGAATTATTATGGTGAGCATCATTTATTATCAAATTTAACATCATATAAAGTAGTCCGTAAAATTAACTGAAGAGTTCTTAGTTATTCACATGTTCTGATAATTAGCTGAGACATTCCTCCTAGCCACTGATCTGTGGGTGTCTAGTGGGTGTCTAGTGGTATATTTAGATACGACAGGTCTTCCAAATCAATTACCAAGCAAAAACATTGCTTGTGTTTTATGTGCCTGGATTAACAGAGAAGGACAAATCTTCAATGAATAGGGAGGGATACTGTTACAGGAGCAAAGGAATAACAGAGGATAATTGCACCTCTTTGATGTAGATGTTCATTTCCATGACAGTAAGGTAGAGCTGTAAGAAGATGGTTTTAAATGGATGTATTTTTTTTGCCTTGGATTTTAAGGAATTATAAATATACATTTCAGGGTATTTCAGTCTACTAGGATAGCTTTGCCCTGGGAAAATGTATCACATGTTTCTTTACCATCAATCAATAATATTATTGAACACCTACACGGGAACAGATGATGATTTAGGAAGAGTGTATAAAAAAGTAAACTAGGCAAAATCCACTGTCCTCAGAAGGTTGGTATATCTCCGTCAGTACTCACTGTTGTCTAGTGTTTTAGTGGTGGGACACAGCCCAGTGCCCTGACAAAGCAGTGTGTTTGCCAGCCTTCAGCCAGTAGAGCAGTTCTCTTTACTTTCTTTATCCACCGTGCAGCTCCCTCTGAATGACTCCAGATCTTGCTTAGTTACTGTTGCATGGAAGATTTTGCTTATTACAGTCTTGAGTCATCATGGTTTATTGTAGGTGTGATTAGATAATCATGAAGTTCTCATTGTTGGATGGGTTGGCCACTGTTATACCGACATCATGTATGGAACAAACTCTCTATCCTTTGATTTAGCTCTCTGGTATCTATCTATCTTTCTATTTATCTATCTATCAAATATGAAGTATTGAATTTCTTGAAAAAAGAAAATTAAATTATTTGGCAAGAATTAAGTGTTTGATTATGTGTTACCTGATCCAAGACATGGTGGTCCAAATGCAATATCAGGTATCTTGATTGGCAACTAACACTCCATACCATGTGGGTCAATTTATCGTCACCAGGACTAATCACCTCCGAAAGAAATAGGCATTTAGGAAGGAGATGCCTTGGTAATGTTATAATAATTTACACCATTTGAGAATTTCTGTTTAGATGGTTTAAAACCAATGTCATGGGAAGCATTAGTAGTATAAAAGTAAGTAGACTCTTTGATGGATACAAGGCTAGAAATTGACAAAAGACCAGAAAATTCCATTATATTTCCTGATACAGTTACTAAGAAATTTAGGATGGAGAAATAGAAGATGAGAGAGATGGACAATACCCATGGAACCCTGAGAATCTCTGAATGTCCTTGAATGGCCAGGGCTTGCCAAATGAAATCATTATTATCACAGTGATGCTTTAGTTAGGTAGGAATGTCCCCAACTAAATTTCTGTCCACAGTGATATATGTTTTCTGGGGCTGAGCTGGAGATGGTGTTCTAGCAATAGTGTTTACCTAGTTCAGACACTAATGAGCATTCTATCAAAAATGAATAGATATTCCATTCAAGATGTCACATACCATCCTAGAAAATGCCTGTTTCTCCTCAGTCTTAGCTATATAAAAAGCTTTCTGTAGGAGATACCCCAAATCTCTCAAAGGATGGTCTAAGAGATGGTTCTACAATGTTAACAACTGAATTTTAATGAGGAAGAAAATGGTTACCTGTTGATATAACACATTTTTTCATTGTTTAAGGACATATTATTGGAATAAAGAAACTTGAAAAAATTACTTTTGTATTCCCTTTTTAATATTGCAATTTACCTCTTCTGATTCAATTTTAAGTTTGAATCAGTGTGGTCCAGTTTCATAGCTAAAGAAGATATGTGGGCTCAGTGCCTGAGGCTCAAGTGGCTAAGGTGCCAGCCACATACACCTAAGGAGGCAGGTTCGAATCCATCCCAGGCCCACCAAACAACAATGATGGCTGCAACCAAAAAATAGCCGGGCATTGTGACAGGCGCCTGTAGTCCAAGCTACTTGGGAGGCTGAGGCAGGAGACTCACTTGAGCCCAGGAGTTGGAGGTTGCTGTGAGCTGTGATGCCACAGCACTCTACCCAGGGGGACAGCTTAAGGCTTTGTCTCAAAACAAACAAAAAAAAGAATATATGTGCTTGGTATGTTGAAAAGGTAGGTTGTAAACACAGTATATTGGTGATTATTGGATGACAGGGTATAGAGCAATCCTCTATTAGTGCATTTCTTTTCTTGTTCTGTGATTATCTATGTATTAAAGTATTTATATACTATTCCCTCATCAACAACTGTAAGACATCTTGTGGTAAAGACACTTATTTTAATATCATAATAATTTTATAGGATAACATTAGTCTGGACATATCCTGTTCACACCACTAGTGTGAACAATACATTTTATTAAAAGCATCAGAGAATGATTCAGCAAGTCTTATTGGCATTGTATCTGGTGAATCACCACATCGTGGTACAAATTATAGACAAAGGTGGAATAAACAGACTCTTTATTCTTGAGTTTGAAAGGAAAAACCTATAAAATGAAGGCAAATTCGTTGTACAGTTATGCCTTTAAATGTTTTCATATATAACACAAATGGAAAGGGATTATTAATAGCAGGCACATACTGCAAAGCAAATTAAGTGCAGAGGTGTCAAGGTCACGTTTGACTAGAGCATAATGAAATGAAGACAATTTAAGGGGATGAGAAGGGGGGGTAATGAGATGTACTAAAGGGAGGCAATTGGAGCCTTTAAAAAGTGAGATTTTAAGAAAAAAAGAGCTACCAGCCAGCCCCAAGGTAGCACATACTGATCTTTGCTGCTTTTATGCAACCATTAGGAAAGGCTTTTCCCACCTCCAAAGCCCCAGCGTAGTCCTCGCTTTTCCCCCAGCAAATCACTTTACCATCGCCTCATTTTGCATCATTGTTTATTGTTCCATAAGAGCCCCTCCCATTAGGGTAAGATGATTTGGTCAAGAGGTAGCTGATGCAAATAAATTCATTAAAACTGCACTTAAATTGAGCTAATTATCTGTGAATATTTTTACATTTAAATAAAAAAGGGACGCAGATATCATGGCCCATAATGAAAAATAAATTAAAATCACAGGCTCTTTCTATTGAATCAATTACAAATGAGAATTTTATCTCAAAAGCACATATGTTTTAGATACTCCAATAGCAAACTTTATAATGATGAGATAAAAATTAGGCCAACAAAATAGTTAGATAGTAGTTACCTCTAATTTATCCATTTTAAAACTGTTTCTGATTTTTTAATGTTGAAAATAAATTCACAGGGAATAAATATTACTACTAGTTCTCTTTATCAGTCAGATAAAAAAACCTTATCTTTACATATGTTTTACACACATAAATTTCTGTTCTTGACTAGAAAAACAAAAACACAGGTAATCAAAAAGAAAATATAAATAACATTCAATGTCAACGAAGAATAAAAATCACTGTAAAAATTTTGACACATTTTCATCCTGATACAAGTTTATTTCCTGAGTATTTGTAATGTGAACTTCATCATATCACTCTATTCAATGAGTCACATTCTTCAAAATAATGAAGAAAAAGCATATTTATATAAAAATATACATAAGTAATGGAGAATTGAGATGTTGCTGATGCAAGTTTATGGTTTTTTTGGGCTCTGAGACATTGTATCTTTCCCATAAGGGGCCATGTCCCAAACCACACCCAGCTGCCAAATAGATGTGCGTGTAGTCATGCATCTCTTCAATGGCACACCAACTTTATGGAGATAGCAAGTTCCTGTCTTTATCATGTTCCCATTGTATAGGCTGTGGGAGATGCCATCAGATCCCACTGCTGTCAATCACACTAGAAGATTCCCTAATGTGGCTTCCTTCTCTCAGAGGCAAGTGGTCCAGGGCTGCAGTCTCCAACCTCCAGACCGTGGATGAATACCAATCTGTAGCCTGTCAGGAATCAAGGCCACACAGCAGGAGGTAAAGGGAAGGGCAAGAGAGCAAAGCTTCTGTATCTGTAGCATCCCCCATTGTTGGGTTATCTGCCTGAGCTCTGCCTCTTGTCAGGTAAGCCAGCCCGGGCACCAGATTCTCACAGGAGCACGAACCCTATTGTAAACTAGACAAGCAAGGTGTGTAGATTGCATGCTTCTTATGAGAATCTATACTTGGTGATCTGAGGTGGAGATGCTTGAATCACTCTGAAACCATCTTCCCCTTTGCCCTTGGCTCATAGAAAAACTGCCTCTTGTGAAACTCCTCTTTGGTGTCAAGAGGGTTGGGGACCACTGGCCTGGAGGATCCAACTGGTTAGGCCCTATATGGCTAGTCCAGTACCTGGGGTGCTCAGTTTCTCCAACATCCTAATGAGTGCTTCTTGGACTACTCTAAATATATGAGTGTTTTAAAAAATTGTCCTGGTCTTTTTTACGTTTTCTTCTTAGATGATCTCATCCATTCCCAGAACCTTCAGTACCATCTCTATGCAAATGAATACAAAATTTATATAACAACCTACTTCTCCCTTTTGAGTTCCAATTTGGAACATCCAACAGCCTAATTTGCATGTAGTTTGAATGTCTTCACAGATATCTCAAATTTAACATGTCAAAAATCAAAGTCTTAATTTCTACTTCCCTTCTCCACAGACAGCCACCTTTCCCAGATTTTCTCCATCTAGTTGTTCAAGACAGACTTGGGACTTGTCTCTCTCTTGTCTAAAATACCTCCAGAAATCTATAGTGAACAAAGACAACCCACTGGAAAATTGGGCAAAGACTATAAACAGGTAGTTTGGACAAATGTGTAAACATACACCAAATTTTACTTGTACTAAGTGGAACATAATATTCTGAAATAGCATTTCTGTCACTCAGTGGAAAAACTATCCCAAAATTTGAAAACTATTATATCTGTGAGACTAGCACACATGTAATAGAGCAGCACCTTTGAAGAACAAGGAGTTCTGGCAATAAGTACCAAGTATATTTCTCCTTCAAGCTAGGAGTCCTATCTCATGGAATATAAACAGCCGGTATATTTTTAATATACATGTGTATATACAAAATTGTGGAGTGTGGCGTGTTTCAGAATAACAAACCTTTGGAAATAATTCAAGTATCCAGAAATACTGGCTAAAGAATCTACATTTCATTCAATAAGAAATACACAATTTGTTTTAAAACAGGAATTAACTGAGGCTGAGGCTATTGAAGACATTTTTATTAAGAAAAAGAAATATGTCAAAGCACATAACCATGGATATATTATGCCACCTTGTATAAAGTAGGAAGCGGATATATGAAAACAAACATATTTGCTTTTATTTCCATAAAAAACCAAAAGAATAAATGATAAACTAAGAAAAATGGTGAAAAGAGGTGGAGGAACAAAGATAGAATGAGGTTTCTCACTACTCATAAATAAATTACCTAATCACAAACTTTATATAAATTAATGAAATTCAACAGAATAATGGAAAAAATGCAAATATATTTTAATCAAGATTTCATCTAGGAAATGTTTAACATTAGAAAATATATTAGCTAATAAGATATTAAAGGAGAAATAATTGTATGATTCTTGTCTAGATTTGAAAAAAAAAATGTGAAACGACGTATTAGGTTGAATAATCATTTTTATAACAAATCCCTTGGCATTTTCTCTGTTCTTCCCCCATGTCATCCTGAGAATTCCCATGATATAGTTTTCAAATTCTACAAAGCTGTCAGTCAAGCATCTGGTAATTGAGTGAAAACCAGACTTTGTTAATTTAGCAAAATTAGTACTGAGAGATGACAGATCAGTAGCTACTTATAAGACTTTCAAATTTCTCTGAATATTCTTTCTTTTAGTCAACACTTGAAAAATTTTAAATGATTTAAACATGGCTGACTAGGTGTAAGAAATCTTGGATATTACAGAAGAATTGCTAAAGCAACACTATTTAGATCATACAAAACAATAAGCACACATACAAATAAATAGAAATGCTTGTTAAAACACATTTTCTTGACCTCATTCTCAGAGACTATGATTCAGTGAGTCTTGTGATTTTGCCCTGCTAACAAGTTGTGTGGAATAGACTGTATAGAAGACCATTGGTTTGGACTGAGCTCCTACACTTAGTCCAATAATTTGAACCAAAATAGAGTCATTCATGATGAAATTTCATGCTACCTAAAAAGAATGTGCCTAGATTCTGAATTCAACTATATATATAAATTAAATTGAAATTTGACATAGACTTAAGGGTCCAAACTATTAAATTTGTAAAAGAAAACATGGCTGAAAATCTTTGCGCTATGGGCTTAAGTACAAACTTCTTAAATAAGACATAAAAAAAGCACAAATCATAGTAACATTTGATAAGATGGACTTTTGTGCTCTTCAAAAGATAAAATTAAGAAAAGACATGCCAGAGATCGAGAAAAAAATAATGTAAAATGTATGTTTGACAAATGGTTTGCATCCAGAATTTAAAAATAAATACTTATACAACTCAATACTCATTGACAATCAATTTTTAAAAAGACAAATTATTTGAACAGATACTTTACAAAAGAATATATCTGAATGGCCAATAAACTCATGAACAGACACTCAACATCACTAGTCATCAGGGAAATGCAGATTGAAATCACAATGAGGTTCCTCTCTAACCACCCACAAGAATTGCTAAAGTTAAAACAAAAACAGAAACAACTGGCATTGGCATTTGTCGGATAGAATGTGGAACGCTTAAAAAACTCATGCATTCTTAATGAAACACAAAGTGAGTGGTGCAGCCACTTTGGGGAACAATTTGGTCATTTCTTTAAAAGCTAAACATATATTCTCATATGACTCAGGCATACTCTCTGGATTTTTCCAAGAGAAATCAAAACATATGCTCACATAGATTTGTATGTAAATGTTAATAGCAGAATTATGAATAATAGGCAAAAGTGAAAACAAATCCAGCGTCTATCAACGAATTAATGAATGCAATGTGCTATAGTATTCTTATAATTGTAAGGGAATTTGGGGACTGATCAAGGAAACAGATAAGACTATGTACACCACAATAATCTTTATAGAGTGATATTTGGACAGGGTTTAATGAGAAGAAAGGGTCCTCACAGAGTAAGACTGTCCAGAGGCTTAGAATGGGTGCCCATCATTCAGACAGAGAATTTCCTGGGCAGATGGAATCAGAGAGGGAATTATATGTCTAGGTGAAATCACTTAGCAGCACAGCAGGAGTCTCTGAGTCAGTGACCAGTGACCAGTCTCCAAGGTGGCCATTCAGGGTCTTAAAACCAAAAGGCTCCAGTTTGCCAATGAGCAGCAAATGCTGGGTATAGTTTAGCAGAATATGCAAAACAGACAGGCGCTAAATGGCTTAAGAAAATCTTGTTTGGTTGGTTATTTTTAAAACAATTACATGTGTACGAAACTGAACGTGGTGCCAGCAGGCTTTTGTGCTAATAGATCTTATAATGCTGTGAAGAAACAAACAACCAGAGACCAGTATACATGATGCATCTTGGTTCATTTATTCTACAGTAATGAAAAGGAGAAATGAATTACTCCTTCAAAAACATGCATAAATCTCAAAAGCATTATTAAAGAAAAACAGGTTAAATACAGAGACATATATAGTATCCCCCACCTTATCCCTGGTTTCTCCTTATATAGTCTTAGTTACCTACTATTTGGTAAGATAAAATATTTTGAGAGAGCAAGAGAAACAGAGAGAGAGAGACTACATTCACATGACTTCAATTATTATTGTTAGAAGTTTTCTATTTCATTATGTTATTGCTATCAATCTCCTACTGTGCCTAGATTATAAATTAAACTTTATTTATTTATTTATTTATTTGCAGTTTTTGGCCAGGGCTGGGTTTGAACCCAGCACCTCCAGTATATGGGGCCAGCACCCTACTCCTTTGAGCCACAGGTGCCATCCTAAATTAAACTTTACTAAAGGTGTGTAGGAAAAAACATAGGATAAATATTTTGGTTTTGATCCTATGTATTGTGTGGGGTATCCACTGGGGGTCTTGAGAAATATCCTCCATCACCCCAACAAAATAGAGGGGACCACTGAGTATATAGTTTGATTACATTTATATAAAAAAGTTAAAATTATAATGACAGAAAGCAGATTGATAGTCTGTACATGTATTTATAGCCAATCATGAAGGAGAGACAAGAAAAAGGAAAAAAAATGGAAATGGAGGGAAAATAAAATTGTCCTGTATTTTAATGGTGGTAGAGGTTACATAATTATATGCAGTCACTACAACTGATAAAATTGACCATTTAAATGGAAGGATTTTATTGCTTATGTCAGGGAAAAGAGCTCAAACTCTGTAAAATAGTTTAAAGAGGTTTATTCAGAGTCAAATATGCACTACCATGGCCCAGAGAGCCACGTCCAAGAGGCCTTGAGTAAGTGGTATTGCAGTGGTTAGGTTATAGTTGGGTTTTGTATGTTTTAGGAAGACAGAAATTGTGCATGAAGTCAGAAATCAATATGTAGAAGTTATACTTTGGTTAGGCTGGACATCTTGAAGCAGGGGCTTCTCGATTATAGATGGCTCTAAAGATATTTTATTTGTTATCAGTTAAAGAAATGAAGCTTTGTCTAGGCTTGGAATGTTTTAAGGAAAGATAAAGAAGTCTGCTCATCATACATAAGCCACTGAAACTCAAGGTATCTGTTGAGTACATTGATGACCAGCAGATATGGTTTAACCTTTGTTTTACATGGTCTTAGGTTTGTTAATGATTTTGTACCTTACTTTTATAAAGAATAACTCCAAAAGAGACAGGGAGTAACGAGGCATATCTTATCTCTTCTCCTCTTGACTGGCAACTCAGGTTTAAGATTTTTCTGGGATGACCCTGGCCCAAAGGAGCCCATTCAGTGGACTGAGGGGGGCTTAAAATTATATTTTAGGTTAAATTGCAAATATAAATTATGAAAACATAATTATGAAATCCATTTTAATTAAAAAGTGTACCTCTATGAGTTCAAATTCATGTTTATCATCTTCATATTTTTGATGATCGTATCAGTGGTAAGTACTGTTAGCAACTGACAGATATATTCATTGACTTATGCTACGGTTTTAATGTGTCCCCCAAGGTTTAGTGTGTTGGAAACTTAATCCTTCTGTCCTAGCTGTTTTAGGAGTTGGTTTGCTATAAGAGTGAGCTCTCTCTGGCTCTCTTGCATGTTTGCCCTCTGTGCCAATGTAATGACAAAGTAAGAAGGCCTTCACCAGAGTTCAGGGCCATGTTCTTGGACTTCCCAGCCTCTAGAATAGTAAGCTAAACCAACTTTTCTTCATACATTATCCAGTCAGGGGTATTATGTTACAGGAACAAAAAGAACTGAGACAATTAGATAAGTGCCCAAACAAGAATTACGTTCTTTGAAATGGGATGTGGAACAAGTAAGCTTCAAAAAGTTAGACGGGAGAAATAAGGCTATTTACAGAAAATGTCACTTTGTTCAAATGATAGGATAATAGGATATTCTCAGCAACCAATGAGAGACAGACATTTCTGGGGGACACATTGGTTCTTTGTGGAATAATGGTTTGCCTCTGAATGAACAGAGTAACACCCTGTCTTAAATTACAGACTATAAGTTAAGTGGCAAGTTATACAACAAACTTTAGTAAGTGGTAAGTTATACAAAAAACTGTTCATTTGTTTTTTTTGTTCACTAAACAAATACTAAACACATCCCATGTCATGGGGAGGTGTTGTGTCTCCACATGTTATGTGCTGGAGGTAAGGAGATGTAAAGGGCACAGCGCTATTTTTCAGAAAGAATATGTATATATATATATTTATATATGTTGTTATCCTCCTTCATTGGGCTCTTGTAGATTTGCAGTTTACTTGTTATGATGTAGATGTAACAATACCTAATCAGAATCAGCTCATTAATGTTCTAAAAAGTCTTAGATTCTCTTTGCAATGCAATTTTCAATGCAATTTGCATGTCTGAAGAATTTTGTTCTACTAAAATAATGAGGTTAAATTAAAAAAAAAATTCAAGAATAATAGTTACCTTTTCTTTCTATTCAGAAACCTTACCCACTTCTCCCTATATCCTATTTTATGTAATCTTAACTCTAGAGTATCACCAAGTTAGCCTCATTCAAGTCTTCCTAATTTTCTCTGGAGCAGAGGCTCATTAAATTGTGTGGTTTTGGCTTGGCACCTATGGCTCAAGCAGCTAAGGCGCCAGTCACACACACCTGAGCTGGTGGGTGCAAATCCAGCCCTGGCCCGCCAAACAACGATGATGGCTGCAACAAAAAAATAGCTGGCATTGTGGTGGGCACCTGTGGTCCCAACTACTTGGGAGAGAGAGGCAGGAGAACCACTTGAGCCCAGGAGTTGGAAGTTGCAATGAACTGTCATGCCACAGCACTCTACCCAGGGCGACAGCTTGAGGCTCTGTCTGAAAAAAAAAGAAATTGTGTTTAAAAGGGAGTCATCATAGACAAACAAAACAAGGCCTAATGTATCCTGGGATGTGAACATGACTGGTAATTATATCCCATATATTTTGTGTACTTCTATCTCACTTTAGAAAAAAAAAATCTAAAAGAATAGATAGAATAAAGCAAACATTTAAGCTTAGAAAGGTTTTCTGAAGGCCTGTGGTCCATATATAATAGGGTATCAAAAAAAGCTTAAAATTTGTACTTTTGAAAATTCACTTGTATTTAAAAAAATCCCATTGATATGATTTTGTATTTCTTCTATCTCTATTAAGAATTCAAAATAAGTCATCTTATTTCATAGCAGTAATCCCAATTTCCTCTTGTTTGTATGTGACAGATAACATACACAAGATTGTCTCTTTATATTTTGTTATTCATTAAGTCAAGTGATCTGGGTTCTAGTCTAGTTTTCTATAATCTTTGTTTATCTCTTTTTCTCTAAACACTAATGCCCTCATCTCTAGAATAAGACAAATGATATCAGCTCTGTCTGCTTCACCATGAGGTTATGAATATAAAGTGATTTCGAAAGACTTTTAAATACGGCAAAGCCATCTATAAACAGAATACATGTTTAGCTCCAAAGTGGAATAATAGTAAACATATCATACAAGGTAATTTTTATTCATTCATGTATTCAATCATACAATTTTTTTTTCACTAAAGAAATACTAAACACCTCCTGTGTCATGGGGAGGTGTTATGTCTCCACATGTTATGTGCTGGAGATAAAGAGATGTACAGGGCACAGTGCTATTTTTCAGGCACTCAACGTGTAGGCCAGAAGAATGACAAGTAAGCAAGTCATAACTGTCATACTAGATGTACTGAACATGCCATAATCGAGTACTAAAAAAACAGAGAAGTCAGGCAAGTCTGCACAAGAGAAAGTCTTCATAACAAAGCATTTGTATGGGAAGACTGATGTGATTAGAAGTTTGAATTACAGTAGGAAGATGGGATGAGAGTCCAGACTTGGGTTTGAGTGGTTGTAGAAGGTCTGGCAGAACATTCTTTGGGTTGAGATTTTGGACAAAAGAAACACATCATAGTCAATGTTGCTACAAAGTCTTTAAGGTGGGTAAATGAGTAATAGTCACCAGGCCACTGAATGTTCAGAATAATGAAATCAGTCACATGATTGAATGCTTTTAGTAGATAACTGACAGCCAGTATCACTCTAGGGGCCAGAGGAAACAGGAAACCCACGGCTACTGGAATGGTAAACATTTGTGCCATCCAATGAAAGGGATTCCATGGCTAAACCCAGAGTTTTAAAAAACATTTCAATCCAATCTGAGAGGAGTTGATAATGATGAGTGGAAGCAAGGCATGGGTGCGAAACTTCCTGCATGACAGAACCAAGAGTAGTCTGGGCATTTCCTTAAGTTGTCTAAATTTTATTTCCTCATAGTGGCACTTCATAGCCTTCTCCTCCTCCCACATTTACATCAAATTGGAAAATGTTTTTTTTCTGAGATACTATAATTTATGGATTCTAATACTGGTTTTCCACTAAATGATGAGACATCATTTTTTTTTATAATTTAACTTCAGCATTTTTTCTTTCTTTCTTTCTTTCTTTTTTTTTTTTTTTTTGAGTCTCACTATGTTGCCCTCAGTAGAGTGTTACTGTGGTGTCATAGCTCACAGATACCTCAAACTCTTGGGCTTAAGTAATCTCTTGCCTCAGCCTCCCAAGTAGCTGGGACTTACAGGTGCCTCCCACAACACCTGGATTTTTTTTTTTTTCAGTTATAATTGTTGGTTAGCTGGCTTGGGCCAGGTTTGACCCACCAGTTTGGGTGTATAGGACCAGCACCCTATCCACTGAGCTATGGGAACTGCCCATGATGAGAAATCTTAACCAGGAAATGTAATCTGTGTGCATTAATCTTTGATAAAGAGCTTAGATTTCATCTCCTAGGCAAGAAGGACATTGGCAGAAAAAAAAATGACACTTTTGCAAATGATTATTCTGTTTATTCTCATCAAAGTCGTCAAATGGAAATGGTGATGACAGAAGACAAAGGAAATAGTTAAGAGTCACTTCATGACTTAGAGGTTAAATCACCTATGGTGGTAGCACTGATAAAACAGTGACAGGGAGCAAGGACAGAGTTTAGAACCACTCTAAAGAGGCACTGACAGAATGTGATGGGACTGTGTGGAGAGGAAGCAGGAGGGCTCAGGAATTCTGGTGTTGGAGTCTGCATTTGGCAATACCATTAATTAAGATATGGCATGTAGGTGAGGCATATAATGAGTGCAATTTGGGCATGCTCATTTTTAGGGGCATATGAGATACCCAGGTACAGCTGCCAATTTGACAGCCATAAATATGGTTCAAATGTCCCAGAGAAAGATCCACACTGGAAATAAACACAATGACTCAATTCAAATCAAAATAAGACCGAATAATTCAAAAAATCATTTTAATTGTAAGGTGAAGGACAACATTAATAGCTGATCTGAAGGTAAAATGCCAACGTAGAATTCTGAGAAGGAATGTTGCAGAATAAAGGAAAGTAGACTTAGAATTAAAGGAGAGTTTGAAGGAGGAGAGAGAAACTGGTGTACACAAAGAGCCAAGTGAAAGATGAGATGTGAAGGTGAAGAAATGAAAAAGAGTCCCAAACCAGGAAAAATCCAACACACTCTAAGCCTTTACGCAATATTTTGGCATCGTGGTTGAAGCAAATGCAAGGTTAATGGGTTAAAAGGTTAATGGATGCTGAGAAAAGTACACGAAACGCACATCAATGTTTCAAAAGGTTTGTTGCAAAACGATAAAATAAAAAAGATCATAACTTGGCAGAGAATTGAAATAAAAGGAAAGGAATTTATATAATTGACTAATCAATTATGAATGGATTTCATTTTATGGAGGGAATATACTGATAATAATAGAGGATGCCAGGACCAGATTCTGGATCCAAGTTTTCTATTGTTGGGATAGGCAGTGTATGGACTAGTCAAAGGTATGAATTTTTGAGTCAGGTACTTTGTGTATAGACCTCATGTAACTAGTTAGCACCTCAATTCATTTTCATATAAAGGAAATGGTTGAGTCCTAGCTCATAGATTTGCTGTGCCTGGCACACAGTGAATATTCAATGTATGTTAATTATTATGTTCTTAGATCATTTTTGTAGATATATTTTTATATAAGCAATGAATACTTTTTAAGCAAATGCATATGTATTTATTAGACAAGAATTTGGCTCCAAATTAATTCTTGGTTAAGATTTTTATGCAAATGCAAAAGCTGTTCTCTGTCTACATGGGAGGATAGTTTTTCCAGGATTTGTGGAAGTCTTTTAGAACATAGAATTGTCAATCAGACTTCTTGAACTCTAGAAATAAGTCTACCAATGTTAATACCTAAATATGACTAGAGATCAAGATCTTTTTCTTTTTTTTTTTTTTTTTGAGACGGAGCCTCAAGCTGTCCCCCTGGGTAGAGTGCCACGGCATCACAGCTCATAGCAACCTCCAACTCCTGGGCTCAAGCGAGTCTCCTGCCTCCGCCTCCCAAGTAGCTGGGACCACAAGCGCCCCCCACAACACCTGGCCGTTTTTTGGTTGCAGCCATCATTGTTGTTTGGCAGGCCCCGGGTTGGGGATTCGAACCCGCCACCTTAGGTGTACGTGGCTGTCGCCTTAGCCGATTGAGCCACAGGCACCAAGCCAAGATCTTTTTCTTAATGATAAAGACAGAGTTGAACCATATGGCCTCAGGAAGTTAGATGTTCATGTTCTTTAAATTTAAAGTTTCTGCATGCTTTTGCCTCCACAATTCTACTTCCCTGAACATAGTCTCATTTTATTTATTTATTTAAAGTTTTTGGCCAGGGCTGGGTTTGAACCCGCCACTTCCAACATATGGGACCAGAACGCTAGTCCTTTGAGCCACAGGTGCCACCCTATAGTCTCATTTTAAAAGAGAAAAAAGTACACTCAGTATAAGAAGAGAATAAAGATGCCCAAATGACAGTCTTAATTAGCTATCCATAGAGTAAAGCAAAGCATAACAGTTAAGTATCTGAGTTATGCAATCCACTTTATTAGCTCAGACTTGGTGCCAAATATAGATGGAAAATTAGTGTGACAACAAGAGAGTTGAGTAGAAGCTTCCTTCTTCTGGGGTTTTATGCATCCTGATCCACAGCTCCTTCCCCAGAGGTCCAGACTGATTCTACTTGGACACTTTCTAAGGACAAATATATCATTTTAATTAGGAGGATACACTAGGCGTGACTCTCCGTGGCAGTTGAAAGCAAGGTAAGCAGAGATAATAAGGTGATTTCTAAAAGACTGATTTCAAGTAGGAGAAGAAAAAGCTAGAAGAGGAAAAAGAAAAGGAGGAGGAGTAACAGAAAAGAGGGGAGTGGAGGAAACAAAGGGAGAAGAGGGGAGAACAGGGTGAAGGGAGAGTGAAGAAATGGGATGAAGAAGGGGGGGAGAAAGAGAAATAGCCACCACCACCACCACAAAGACACCACTTTCATGAAAAAGCAAACTTTTAAGTCCCCCATTGCTAACTAGATGTCCTTGCACCGTAGCCCACCTGAGCATATCTGATGTCCCCAGTTTCTGCCTGGATACACAGAATCCCTCTTTTTATAATTGAGTGGAGGGGCAGGGGAAAACTGACATAACACATTGGAGGTTAAGTCTCCAAAGGAAAAGTCTGGACAATCTAAGATGAAAGCAAAAAGCCAGAAAATAAAGAGAAATTATAAAGAATAGGGGAAATATTTATGAAGTGAGAAGGAGAAATTCATCTTTTATCACAGGGAGGGAAAAAATATGTGCTGATAAAAATATCTGTGTTGAAGGAGAGCGGGGAGGACGTGGAGCCAAACTTCCAGGGGCTCCTGATCGTCAGAAGAGCATGAGGGCCCGGGATGTTCTCAGAGGGAGGGATGGAGGAATTCTGTAACCGTGTACAGCAATCACAGAGGTTAAGGTTATGGAAAAGGAACACTATGTAGTGAAGGCAGCAGAGATTATGAGAATCAGAAAGGCTGGCACGTCCCTCTCACTAGACTTGACCTTCTTAGAGGCAGGGAACAGGTTTTATCATCTTCAAAAACTCTGTGCTTAACAAAATAAGAAGTTAACTGATCAAAGTATTCTAAAATAGACATACTCCTATCTGACAATGTGAATGTTACTTACTTTGTGTTATTACTATTATGATTGCTTAATATTTTGTTGCAGCAGTCAATCTGATTTCTTTTCTGAATGTATTTATCTTCATTTGTTCTTTATGAGGCTTATGTTAAACATTGTTATTGTCATTAAATTTGGCCTTTTTAATTCTGTGAAGGCAAAAGTAGAAACCTAACATACACATGTATAAGTAAGAAAAATGAATTTAAAAAAAAAAAACAACACAAAAAACTCTGTGCTTAACACGGTGCCAGCACGTTACAGTAACGAAATTAAAATGCATGTGAAATTGTTTTGGAAATTATCATCCATTAGGCAGACATCAGTTTAGTTTCATAGATGTAGTTTTAATATAAAAATAATAGAAACTAAACAGATATCTGTTTAATATATTTTTATATTAAAACTACATCTATAGAGATGTAAACTTTCTCAAATTTTTAAAACTGATATGAAAGGCAAACAGGAGTGATTAAAAAAGGAAATCTTGGGAGGAAATATACTATTTTTTTTCCTCTAAATGGGGTCTCCCTCTGTTCCCCTGAATAGAGTGTCATGGTTTCATAGCTCACAGAAACCTTAAACTCTTGGGCTTGAGCAATCCCCTTGCCTCAACCTCCTCAATAGCTGGAACTACAGGAGTGCACCACCACATCCTGGCTACTTTTTTCTATTTTTAATAGAGATGGCATTTCTCTCTTGATCAGGCTGGTCTTAAACTCCTGAGCTCAAATGATCCTCTTGTCTCTATTTCCCAGAGTTCTAGGATTATAGGTATGAGCCACCACACCCACCCCACTATTCTTATTATTACATAAAAAATTTCTATTCCAGATACAAAGTCCCTTTATTAACTTATATAAAAGATGATCTAAATAACTTCAGGTGCTCATAAAATTATCCCATGTTAAATGATATAATTTACATATTAATTAAAAACTTAATTTTTTAATTAAGTGATTGGACACCCACTCAGAAAAAAGAAAATAATATATTTTATTGATGAACTAATCTCCATAGCGGGGACAGATATAAGAACACTGACTTTAGCTCGGCACCAGTAGTTCAAGCTCAGCACATACACTGGAGCCAGCAGGTCCCAATCCAGTCTGGGCCTGCCAAACAACAATGACAACTACAACCAAAAAATAGCCAGCGTTAAGGCAGATGCCTGCAGTCTCAGCTACTTGGGAGGCTTTGGCAAGAGACTCTGCCCAAGAGTTTGAGGTTGCTGTGAGCTGTGATGCCACAGCACTCTACTCAGGGGGACAGCTTGAGACTCTGTTTCAAAAAATAAAATGAAATAAAATAAAATCGCTGACTTTCAGAGAAAGGAACTGTGAATGATCCCAAGCTTCATAAGTTTTCAAGAAACTTTTCTTTATCAGTCACATTTGGAAATACATATTTCATTTGACAGATTTTGCCCATCACTTTCCCCTACCCCTCAGGGTGGCACAGGGAGAGAAGTGAGTGCTTCCATATGCTAGAAATTGATTTCCTCATTTTTCTGAGCAATTGTTGGAGGAGGGGTGGGAGTGCAATGGCAATGGACAGAAGTTGAAGAAAGAACAGGAAAAAAAAAACCCTTTACCAATTCCCAAGTTAAAGTAGAATTTTCTTTCTTCTCAGTCTTAATGCACTGTTATATTGAGTGTTAAATTTGCCAGAAAGCATGGAACTAATAAAATTTTAATTACTTCACTATTTTTCCCAGGCTGGTAACATTATTTTCCTAATGGCAGTTATGATTACTGATGACTCTTTCCTTACAATTTAGAGTTTGTTTTCAGCTGCTCTAAAGATAATCAAAAACCAAAAGGCTAAGAGGAATCTGATTGCAACTGCTTTCCAGTTTAAAAATCCTTAAAATCTCTATCGTCCTTGCTCTATAGCCTATGTTTTCATTTCTTTTTGGTTTTGTTTTAAGAAGAAAAAGGGCATTGAACATGAAATGCTAACTTGATAGTATGAGCATGGGTGCTGACTACTACAGCTCCACTCTACTCTGCTGCTAAGGACACGCTCAAGAGGAAAGAAAGATATTTTTTCATATTTTTTTCAGTATTAGCTAGAAAATCAGGCACATATGAGACTATTTGCATAAATATGATTGGAATACAATGCTTCTTATGAAAAATATTGTTTCACTCTTAAAATTGAAATGTTACTTATTCTTGAGGTACTGAAGATGGCACTATATAAAATTCTAGCCATGGCATAGATTTTAGAAAAATCTTTTGTGGTGGCAATATTTAAAATTTTATTGCAAGCATTTTATTCATAAAATAATTTAATCCTTACCCCTATTAGTGTTCTTTTTTTTTTGAGACAGAGTTTCACTTTATCACCCTTGGTAGAGTGCCGTGTCGTAACCGCTGGCAATCTCCAGCTCTTGGGCTTAGGTGATTCTCTTGCCTCAGCCTCCTGAGTAGCTGCGACTACAGGCACCCACCACAATGCCCAGCTATTTTTTTGTTGCAGTTTGGCCAGGGTCGGGTTTGAACGCAGCACCTTCGGTAAATGGGGCTAGCGCCCTACTCACTGAGCCACAGGCGCCACCCTTATTAGTGTTCTTTATGGTGAGCAAAGAGTACCTCTGGGTATTTAGACACAGAGGGGAGTTTCAGTGGAAAAGCAAGTGAAAGCTTAGGTAGCCTAGAAGAATCTGATTGATGAAAAAACATGTGTCATTAAGGATATGAAAAAGGAAAGTTCCACAGAGCCAGGTAGCAGGAAATAAAGGAAAGTTTTAAGACCCGGCTCTTCTTTGATGAATCAGCCCTCCTTCTCATTCCTTCTCTGTTACTCTACTTCAGACAAGTCTTAAAATGATCGACATTCAGGTCATAAGTCTACTCTTTGGCAAAGACAAAGCAGAATACTTACTAGTCCAAGGATATTGCACAAAGTAAGAAGAAGCATTCCTGTCAGAATTTGGAGTTCTGCAGGAATGGCTATCAATTCCAGGAAGGGGGGTAGTTATAGAAATACTAGATTCTTGTGTTTGGGAAACGAAAAGGTAATCGTCCACTCGTGACTAGTAGCTCCCACCCCTTCTAAATGTTTTAGTATTTTTACAGTATTTTTTTAAACAAGGTCCTTGAGATATTTTCTTTCAAAATCATATCCATGAGGAAAAAATGTGATTTTTAATTTTGTCTTTTCAAATTACAGCACAAATACAATCTTGTTCAAGTTTAAAATTGTTTCCCTTGAAATCTGTATCTGGGAGGGAAGAACAAAAGGCCCAATGATGTTGGATTTTGCTTTATGTAAATAATGGGTAGAAGGGAATAAACATTAATAATTTAGTCGAAGCACAGAGAATCCTGTCAAATAGGATTTATCAGGCAAATAAGAAATGAATCAGAATAACCACCTGTGGGAAAAAAAAAAAAAAGAATAACCACCTGTGTATAGCAATTTTTGACAGAAATGTTCTGTCTTGCAAAAGCATTCTTTTTTGTGGGGTGGTACACAGGAGACAAATTAAAAGCTTCCTCTGACACTTCTGATTTCAATATCTGTGTGAGTATTATAAACTAAATAAAAATAAAGAAATGCCATTTTGTTTTTCGTACCACTTGAAATATATATGGTTCAAAAATAAAGTCTATCATAAAGATAATTAGGAGGTTATATTGGTTTACGTTTCCTAGTAAAATACACAAGTTCAAGGAATGTATGTTTTGAAGTGAGTTTAGGTTAAATTAATTGTATATGGTTTAGTATATAAACAGATCAAACTTTTTATTGGCAGCCTTTTTTTTTTTTTCCTGTAAGAGATAATAAGGAAAACTGTAATACAAAAAAGAGTCAAGTATAAACAATCTGGTATTGGGAGACCTGGGTTTCAGACTCAACCTTGCTGTGTGATGTTGAGCTATTTAACTGATTTAATCTCTGCCTCTTTAAGCAATGCCTACATATTTCGCAAAGAGTTTGACACCTACTCTAACTCCCTGCAAGGTATGGTATACTGATATTTTTTGATACAAGTCAACAAATTTTTTTTTTTAAAAAAACAGACAACTGGCTCATGACATGAAGCCAATTTCCTTTTTCAATTGTAAGATCAAGCAAATAGTTTTATCAGGCATTCTGATGACACCCCCCAAAAAAAAAAATTCCACTGGGGTATTAAACCCAGGTTAACAATTCTAAAGGACTGCACTAATTCCTCCATAAGCACCAACTTCGAAGGCACTTTTCACATCTTCATGTCTAATCCTTCTCTTTCTTGTTCATAAAAGCACTAGTGCTAGCCATTGATACATTCATGTGCAACGAGGGTTTCATTCCTTCCTTAAAGTATTCCTGCTCCAAGAAGCATTTTTTTCCCCCTAGGAATGAGTCTTTAATGTTCTACAAGTTGTGAAATAATTCCAAGTGGTGATACTGCTGACAAGAATTTTCAAATTAATTGGTTTGCTGAGCATGTCACCATTAGGAGTGATTAACTAAAACAAATCAAGTTACACTTATGAGGTTAGACAATTATGTTCACAACTCATCCTAAAAAAAGTGCTCCATACATACCTCATTGCTGAACCTCACTGTGGCCACTTTCAAAGCACTTCCTTGGAGGCTGTGCACCCAGGCAAGCACCTAGTCCACCCTTCAAAGCAATTCTGGAACTCTTTTTCTGGAATGACCATCAGAACTGTCAGTGCTGCGGTGTGACAATGAAATCTACTAGTTCATCCTAGAAAAAGTGCTTGGAAGGCCTAGTTCCATGTTGGCCATCTCTGTATGTTGATCAGTTTATAACAGTCCGCTGGGTGGTCACCTTGCAGAACTTCTCTGTATCTGCTAGACAGGATATAGCAGGAAAAGCCTTGGTGCTTCTGATGAGGTTTTTGGTTAAGTTAGCAGGCCTGAATGTGTCTTTCTTCTCCATCCCTGATTTGGGGAAGATGAGTTTTCTAAATTTCAAGACTAGTAGGCAAATTTCCTGAAGTATAGAGTGACATCATTTCTATATAAACATAAATTAAAAATGTACCTGAGCACAGCAGGCCATATCTGTAATCCTAGCTACTGGGAGGCTGAAACTTGCACCAGGGAGTTTGAAACTAACCTGTTCAATATGGCGAGGCTCTGTCTTTAAAAGAATAGTAATGATAAATACATTAAATAAATAAAGGAAAAGAAAAACGAAATTTACCTGACTAGGGAGCAAGGTTCTACTTCTGTTACTGTGTTTATTAATAGAATATATCTGTCTTTAGGGAACAAAGGTTTAATTAGTTTCTTTGTCTCATAAAATTTATTTGGTCATTCAGTTTTATGATTTCCTCCATTCGGCTTTTTCCTTTGCCCCTGCTTTTAAACACAGAAAATTTTATTAAGATTCTTTCAAGTTAATGTTAGTTCAAAAACATTAATGGTCTAACTTTCTCTCCAAAATAAACAGCGATTCGGCGTTCTACTGTCTGAAGTGGAATAAGGCAAAATGGTTTCATTTATCAGCCAGTGATGCGATGTAAATTGATTTTTAAAAAATTATTTTCAGAGGATACGATTTGGCTCTTGGACATGCAAGAAAATCAAAGACATGCAAAGTAAGGCAAATTAGACATTAGAAATAAGACTACTAACTAACTTAACATCCAGTGATACTAGAAAACAAATTTTTTCTTTTAAAAACAGACAACTGGCTCATGCCATGGAGCCAATTTCCTTTCTTTAGTTTTAAGATCAAGCAAATAAATATGAAGAAGTTGCAGCTCAGTGTTCAAATGGGGAAGTGGAGTTGTTGGCATTAGACTAGCCTACTTGCCTCTCGGCTTCTCCTCCTCCTCCCCTAGCTGGAACTGAGTAATCTTCAGAACGGTTAGCATTTCTTAAAGTCAAATTTAAAAAAAAAATTCTATCTTATTATTTAAAGTTACCACAGCTTTTAATTATATACAAATGATTTGATTATATTTTGACAGATGGTTGCTCTTAGGACTCAGAAAGCAATATCAAAAATAAAAACCTGGCTCAGCACCTGTAGCACAGCTGCTAGGGCGCTGGCCATATACACCTGGGCTAGCAGGTTTGAACCCAGCCCAAGCCTGTCAAACAACAATGACAATTACAGAAAAAAAAAAAAAATAGCTGGTGGCCATTGTGATGGGTGCATGTAGTCCCAGCTACTTGGGAGGCTGAGCCAAAAGAATTTCTTAAGCCCCCAGCTACTTGGGAGGTTGAGGCAAGAGAATTTCTTAGTCACAAGAGTTTGAGGTCGCTGTGAGCTGTGATGTCACAGCACTGTACTGTGAGGGCAACATGGTAAGACTCTATCTCAAGAATAAATAAATAAATTAAAGGCCTCAGAAGCAGTCTCAGAAGTATATGTTTCCCTCTGACCTTCCTTTGCCCTCCTTCTCTCACTCCCATTCTCCCAAGAGGCTCACCAAAGAAACTAGAATCCCTCTTCTCCAAGATGGGTCAGAGAGACAAGAACCCCTCTTTTCCAAAGCAATCCATAAAACTGAAAAATATTACTCTACCATTTTGTATGAAAGTTGGCCTTAAAAGAATTAGGTGACCTACTGTGTGTAACTAATGGTCATTAGTCCCCCATTCCAGAAAGGGGAAGAAATGAGTACTTTTGCAACAAAGGGTAAACATATACTTCACCCTTACAAGGTTCCATGAAAAATCAACTCACTATAAAGTAGATTGTAAGAGAAAACTACACAAATATGTTTTAGTGTGAGTATATGGAAACCCTCAGAAAATGAAGAGTCAACTCCCTACCAGATGCTTCCATGCCATCTGGTAAAATGATTTAAGGGAGGATGGAAAGAAGGATTCTGCTGAGGGGCAGTCAGGGATTACCAAGGAGGATGATTGAATGAGAGACATTAGCTGGTAAACAGTTCCCTTTGGAATTTGAATGGGTCTGTGAAAAAGGAAGTTATCTTTTTAAAGTGTCTGTTCTGGTGAAGTCATGTCCCTGTCTTACAGGGAAGTATCAGACTGAGTAAAAGACTGGTTTTTTTTTTGTTTGTTTGTTTGTTTGTTTGTTTTTTGTTTTTATTTGTGTGTTTGTTTGTTTCTCCTACGTGAATTTGGATCTCAGGCTGATCAAGAAACTTCAATGATTGTGGGAGACCCAGTGATAGATGCAGGGAGGTCAGTGAGATCTTGAGGCTCTTTAAGTCAGTCCGGTATGTCAAAATGCCATATTTGAGGATAAAATATTTTTTTTTTGAGGATAAAATATTTTTAATTTCCTTCAGTGCTCAGAGAGACCAAGAAGAATCTAGACAAGTCTTGCTGGATTTCTCCATTCAGTTATTCAGCATTAGACCCTTCCATTTTTGCACAAGCTTATTTCCATAGAGTTATCCATACTTTGTTGAACCTAAGTGCTGAGTACAAAGACTGACCATTTCCACTATGTCTTTGTGTAACCAGTTTTCTATTTTTCAGTGCCCCATTTGGAAAATTTCCTGCCCCTTCCTTAATGGGGGAAATTCTAACCTTTACTCTCCTTCTTTCCACCAGCTACTCCTTCCCAGAAGTTTCCTCTGTCTAATTATGTGCTTCGTGTTTAGAAGTTCCAGGGACTGAATCTCAACAGACCCACCGGGAGATCACTCCAGGTCTGCAGTTAATCCATACACACATAGCTTTTGCAGTAATGCCAACCCACTGACCAGATGCAGCAACAATTTGAGACAGTCATCAAACTGACCAATACCTCCTTGCCACTCCTGCATGGCCTTTATACCAAATTCTCTTCTTAAAACCCTACCTTCAGCCCAGGTCTTTGAAATGGGTTCTCTGAGGCACAATTCTTGGCTACTTCTTCACTACTAACTCTATAACAAAGTCACTTACTTTCACTACATCTCGTCCAGGGAGCGGCTGAGCCTGCACTTGGTTGCATTTGGGTCTCCATTCTGAAAGAGAGAGAGGATACCCAGAAAAATTGAGATCTAAGAGAACAGAGGTCTGCTCAAGGATACCTCAAGGATACACCTTTGAGGTTCTCCCTATGGTGACTCAGCTCTTAGGAATTTGTAGAACTTAACTTCCTGGGGTCTGGAAACCTGAAGCTTAGCTTCTGTTAAGCCGGTGGTTCTGTGGAAGCTGGAACCAGCATTTCTGGATTCAAAGTGACCGATAAGAAAGGAACCTGTAAGCCAGAACGTTTTGACTGGGGATAAGAAAGAGAAGACTGAGCTAGTTGGGGACTGTTGTTATTTTAAATTCTTCTATGCTGGGTGGTGCCTGTGGCTCAGTGAGTAAGGGCCCTGGCCCCATATACAGAGGGTGGCAGGTTCTGGCCCCGGCCAAACTGCAACAACAACAAAAAAAAACAGCTGGGCATTGTGGCAGGTGCCTGTAGTCCCAGCTGCTCCAGAGGCTAAAGCAAGAGAATTGCCTAAACCCAAGAGCTAGACACTGCTGTGAGCTGTGATGCCAGAGATGCCAGAGCACTCTACCAAAGGCGACAAACTCAGACTCTGTCTCTACAAAATAAATAAATAAATAAATAAATAAATAAATAAATAAATAAATAAATAAATTCTGAGCCATCCACCTGAAATAAAGTTCTTTCACACACAGTGTTTGAGTGTTGGTTCTCTCCACTGGGCCTCATCTTCCTGCACAAAGCTTCCCATGTACACATTAAATAAATCTGCGTGCCTTTTTTCCAATTAATCTGCCTTTTGTGAGATGATTTTCAGTGAACCTTTAGAGGTTGAAGGAAAAACTTCATCTTGGCTTCTTCATTGGAAATAAGAAACTGAAAAAGAGAAGCAACCAGCCAGATTAAAAAGTAGACATTTACCCGGTCTTAACTTTTCTAAGTTGTCCACGTCAATCTAATGGACCTCAAAATTAGTACTTTGTAAATTAGTTGTCTCTCATAGAATGAGAGCTACCAGCGAAACCTCATCCTGTTACTCCAGCAGCCAACAAACAAATAGATTAGTTAATTTAATGGCAAATTCCCATTTCAGGGGCAGGAATTTGTGGGGAGTTTTCAACTATGCTGGTAATGAGACAGTTTGTCAGACTATGACTTCTAGTTAGAATTTCCAGATCACTGAAGCATATTAAAAGCAAAGCAGGCTTGGTGCCCACAGCACAGTGATTACAGCGCCAGTGCCACTGAGGGTGGCAGGTTCAAACCTGACCATGGCCAGCTAAACAGCTACAACAGAAAAATAGCTAGGGATTGTGGCAGACACCTGTAGTCCCAGCTACTTGGGAGGCTGAGGCAAGAGAATCGCTTAAGCTCAAGACTTTGAGGTTGCTGTGAGCTGTGATGCCACAGCACTTTATTAAAGGTGACATAGTGAGACTCTGTCTCAAAATAAATAAATGAAAAGCAGGATAGTATTTACCCTGTGGAATGGACCTCAGGATAGGGATGGAGTGCTTTGTAGTATACATGTATAAAAAGCCATAAAACTACCTGACCTGGCACTATTACCCTCAAATGTTTCAGAAGTAGAACAAGCAGAGGATAAGAAATCCATTGAGAGTTAACCATAGAAGTCTTTCTCCTGAAAAAAAGAGAAATGAGTATCTTATAAAGCTGAACCTAAAGCTGAACCATTTTCTTCCCTTCCTGTCTACCTATCTACAGATTCAGGTTTTGTATGTTCTCTCTACTTAGTAGACTAAAAAAAAAAAAAACCCCAAAAACCCACAAAAACAAACAAAAACCCCACAAGTCCAGAGACCAGCGTGATATTGTGAAACTATACACTTGCCTTTCCTCCTTTCCTGGAATATGACTCCTGAAATCCTTGGAATTTTCAAAGGACAGTTTTCTTGGACGCTAATAATTAAGTGATAACGTTTGGATGCTAATGATGAAGTGATAGCATCTAGATGGAGCTAGTCTCTGCAAAGACTAGGGCACTAGAGCATGATTAGAGAGTTGGAACTTTCAGTCATACCCTGCTACCTCTTGGGAGGAGGGAGAGCCTGAAATTTGGGTTGATTACCAATGATCAATGGTGCAGTCCAAGGGTGTCCAACCATTTCATCTATCTGGGTCACATTGGAAAAGGAGCAATTGCCTTGGGCCACACATTAAATACACAGGCATTAACAAAAGCTGATAAGCAAAGAAAAAAAAAAAGTCTTTGTGTAATTTTTGTGATATCTGCCACCACAGATAAGCAAAAATGTCCTCACATAATAATCCTAATTATTCACCTGCCCGTTCAGAGAGTCTTTCAAAATCATTGAGCAGGTCCCAAGTTTGTGATCACTAATATAGACAATGTACCTATGTAAGTGATAAAATACTATTGGGTTTTTTAAAAAAGATTTTTTTAATGTAAAACTAAAGGAAAAGTAGGCAACACAAAACTAATGGAATATTTGATCTTGAATTTAAAGAAACTAAAGCATCGGTATCTGCTTTGATGGAAGTAGTTGGAATTCTCAGTGAATTTTCTAGATGCTCATTAGATATTTTGGTTCTAATTTTATTTTACTTTAAATGTGCTTCATTCTTGAAAACAGTTACTCACAAATGTGGGTGCCGCCAAAAAGTAATGATATGAGGAAGGCATGATTTTGAAGTGAGGGGTATTTGTCTCTGGGAAGATGGGACCAATAAAAATCCAGTCAAGTGACATGATCAAATTTTTCTTTAAGTTGAATGTCAGATTGCAGCTCTATGCATTCCACTGGAAAATTGGCAAGCAACATATTTATGTCAACTGAAAACAGAGGCTCAAATGCACCAAAATATTGATTATTTTCCTGGAAATCTTGAAATCTGTTTTCAAATTCTTGTATAAAATTGAAAAATAAGATTGCATATTTTTCACTGTTCACAAGATTGTGTTTAGCTGATGTGTGGAAATGCATAAAATTGTGTGCCTTAATTTGAGCTTGCCATAACTTCAGTTCTATTTGGAATGCTGTTACAATTTGAAAAGTTGTATTGATAGGTTGGTTTTTACCTTGAAGACACAAGTTTAACTCATTTAAATGAGAGCATAAATCCACTAAAATTGCTAACTCTCGAAGCCAGTTTTCATTGTCAAGTACTGGCATAAGGTTGGGTTTTGATACTATAAACAACTTGCTAATGTGCAAATCAAAATGTTTTCAACATTTGGCCTCAACTTACCATCTTACCTCCCAAAATAAAGGATGTCACCCTATCAACAATGATCCTTTTAAGGAATTCTTGGAATTGCTGATGATTCAATCCCTTGTCTCTTAGGAAATTCAGTCTTGATGATAATTTGCATACATTTTGTTTATGTGCTATTCAATGCTTCTTCATGCAACATGAGTTTTGGGCAGCAATTGCATGGTTTTCTATTAATTTTTTCAGTCCCTCTCTTTTTGTACCATGGGTTGGCCACCTTCAGTAACTATACTACATATATTGACAATGGTCTAAGAAAACGGTTTTAACATATTTTTTACTTTCGTACTATGTATAAATATCTTAATTTAGTTGTGTCTTTTAATGACACTAAAGAAGCCGTTTCTTCAGTGACATTATATCTGTCATAAATACCACTAATAAAAATAGTAAGTTGAGCCTTATTTGTAGTATCAGTGCTGTCATCCATCACCAAAGCATAAAATTTAAAATCAGCAGTTTTACTGTCCAAACTTTTTGGTCGATTTTCCAGTTTCTTCAATTAGCCTGGCTGTAGTCTGATGAGACAAACTAATTATAGAAATATCCTCCTTTTTTAGGGCAAATTATATCTGCCATACTTTCCATATAGCATTTAATAAGCTCACCCTCAGTAAGTGTTTTTGATTTTTTTTTGCTTCTACATAACTAGCTACAGTAGAATCCATCTGAGTGGTAATTTTAAAGAAATTTCATTTTTTTCTTTGAATAGACAGACTTTTTTTCTGTTCTGTTATTTTGTCCTTACAACACAATCCTTCATACACAATGAATTTGGTAGCATGTTTTTGCATAAGATGCCTTTTTGAATGATAGGCTTTGAAAACTTGCACAATTCCCTACAAATTAATTGAAGCATCTTACTACTCGCCTCCATTAAAGAAGTACTCATCTGTTCACTTTTTATTGAATAGACTTTCTTCATCCATTATTTTCATTTTTTGAGGGGGGTTATGATTTTTGTTGAGACATTGTAAAAGCCATGCTGGGATTAAACAATTATAATAAATAAAAGACTATATTTATTTTTTATGAAAATTAATTAAGAAGAAAATCAAAAGCAAGATTTGGACCCTTTTACATGTCTGCTGTTGATGCAAGGAGGCAAAGGAGCTATTGCAAAGCACAGTGGGGAATGTATGAGGTGTTGCCCTGGTGTGGAAGAACCCTCAATAATCAAATAAGAATGCTCACCTGACTTCTAAATAGTATTAATCCCCTAAAGTTGCAATGGTAGGTTGAAATATTATTGATAATCACTGCCTTGCCAGGTTACCACAAGCACCTGTAATGTGTGATGGTGTTGATTTGACTATCCATGCTTGGAAAATAACACATGGGAAGCTGCACACTGTAGTCAACTGAAGCCACTCATGTAGAATGACGACAGCAGATGTGTGTTTATGTTAGATGTTGTGACACCACTTTGTCATCTACAAAGTTCACAGTGGAGAACTGTGCAGTCAAGTTCCATCAAAAAATCCCCCAAATTCTCATAATGTTTTAAATAAATTTATAGTTTTGTGTTTGGTTCCATCCACCGCCATCTTGGGTCCCATGGGGCCTGTGGGTGGAATGTTAGACTCCCTGGTTTAGTTGATGATTCCTACATAACGAAGCCTCCATAAATCCTGGGAAGGAGAGTGTTACAGAACTTCCAGAGAGCTGAGCACATGGAGATTCCTGGACAGTGGTGTGCCACTTCCTTGCCCTATGCATCTCCTCATCTATATCCTTTATAACATCCTTTAGGGTGTCATGTTTTCCTGAGTTCTGTGAACCTCTCCAGGAAAGCAATCAAGTCCAATGAGGGGACTGTGGGAACCTGACCTTGAAGCTGTTTGGTCAGAAGTCCAGGAAGCCAGCCTTGTGAATGGAGACTGAAGTTTTGGAGACTGAGCCCTCAACCTGTGGGATCTGATGTAATATCCAGGTAGATAGCATCAGAATTGAATTGGAGGACCACCAGCTTGTATCTGCTGCAGAACTGATTCATGGTGATGCAGAAGAAACTATCCCTCCCATATTTGGTTGCAGAAATCTTCTGGGGTGAAGATTGTTGTGTTAAATAAGAGAATATTAAAAAAAGTCTTGAATTTTTTCTTAGAACTGGCAAAGACCAGGTGACCAGGCTTTTGAAAACTGAATTAATAATTAAATCATAATAATTGATATGTATGCATGTATTTAGGCAGCTTTAAACCCTACTTGAAATCTACAGCTTACTTAGAATTAGGCTAAAATTGTCTCTAACTCAAATGATTTCAAATTTAAAAGCTAGTCCCAATTTGGAGGGTTTTTTAGAGCTACCACATAAGTGACTGCTCAATGAAAATGACAGCAGTCACAAAACCACGACCCTCACAACATAAACATATTTGGAATAAAATTTAAAAAACTTTGACTCAGTATGGACCCATTTGTTCCAGTTATCAACTGAAGACATGGCCAGGGCAAATAGGTGTCAAGTCCAGAATGATCACGGACTGTATTTCAAAATAAGCTTTTTATCACACTGAGAGATTTTAAATATTTAAATGACATATAAGTGCTGTAAAGGCCTTTTTCTGGAGAGGAGGACCGCTTTGATTTGTAGCATTTATGTCAATAAATGGGAATACGTAATAATGACTACCACCCTTCACATCCTGCCCTCACAGCTAGATAAAAGTAGCATATTCTCCTTTATTGGGCTATAAATGCCTTATTTATGTATATTTTCTAACCTTGGAGTGGTTGAGGCAGTGTTTTCTTGTTTAAAAGGATGGCACTGATAAGAAGCTGAATAGAAGAAAAAATACCCAAAGTACTCAGAACTATTATGAAACCAATTTGTAATCACTCACACTTTCTTTTGTTTTTAAATTAAATCATAGATGTGTACATTAATGCAATCATGGAGTACAATGTGCTGGTTTTATATACAATTTGAAATGTTTTCATCAAACTGGTTAACATAGCCTTCATGGTGTTTTCTTAGTTATTGTGTTAAGACATTTATATTCTACACCTAGTAAATTTCACATGTACCTTGTAAGATGAACGGTAGGTGTGGTCTCGCTAATTACAGCTATAGCCCAGGATAAAAGAGGGAAGAGGAGGGAAGAGATTTTATGGAAGGAGGGTAAACAGTGAGACGATTCCTATGGTTCATATTGTAAGGGTACAGGTCAAATATATTAAGTATAGAGTGTAAATGTCTTAACACAATAATTAAGTAACTGAGGTGAAGGGTATATTATCTAGTTTGATGTAAGCATTTCAAACTGTATGTAAAATTAGCACATTGTACCCCATGAAGGCATTAATATATACATGATCTATGTGTTTATGATTTAATAATAATAAAAAAGAAATTATGTTGAAAGTGACATCAGTATGAGTAGTACTGCTTCTAAAATGAGCTACTTTGGGGAAAATAATATGAATGTTCCTGTTTGAACACCAGTTTTACAAATGAAAAAAATCACATTGGATGGTATTGCTTTATTATTCAAATCCCCCAAATTTCAAATACAAGCCTTTTGTTACGGTGGTCTGTGCTTTCTGTGAATTCAAGAAGCTCAAATACATTCAGAGGGAAAAATAGATGCACTTACCCTGTTTACTTAAAAACTCTCTTCTCAGACTCTACGTCTAGTGATCACACGGGATGTATTAAGAGAATGTTGTAATCAGTGATAAATGTTCACCTTAAAACATGAATGTTGTGTTTTAAATCAGAGTTGTTGATCCTATTTGGCAGTTTTGACTAGTTACATGGACCTGGTGATTTTTAATACAGACCAGGTACATTTATTGGGAAAAGCTTAAATCACTTTTTATTTCTATGCAGTTTTATTTGCTTCATAAAGGGAATGACATCGACCTGTTTATCATTCAGAGAAATAATCTCACAATTTCTCTTGAGATTTTATTCACTGGAAAAAAGGTTTTTTTTAAAGGCTCTAGACTCTGGGGCAGAACAATTGGCCATGTCTATTATGCCCGGATTCATGTTTGTACTTTATAGCAGTTTCCTAGCATTCTCTTTTAAACAATGCCTACTCTCAAAATCAACATCGTGCTCAATGATGCTTCTATTTTTGTTTTACTTGATCAGTACCAGGGGAAAAGAATATAATGGGCCTTTCAGTCAGACTTTTCAAGGTGACATAAAATTAAAATCTAAAAATTTTAAGGCAAACTAAATGCTTGGTGCCCAGTCCACTCTGTCAACAATTGGTGCCTGATGAGTGCCACAGGGCTAAAACATTGCTTGCACATTTCTGCTACTTTTACAAGAGCAGAGCAGGACACATGTACAAAGCATGTGAGATGAGAACTCACCCTGTTCTTTTGTCAGAGCTCAGCCCCCAGATCAAGACACAATGAAACCAAATGTAAAACAGGTTATAAATATATGCGCTTGTTTTTAATATAAGGAGATATAAAAAACTACATAGACAATTGTGGTGCATGAGAATGTATTTTATATTTAGAACATGAAACAACAGAGTGGATATTGGAACGTGTCTAATTTAAGAAGTACGGATTGAAACAACCCAACATTTATGAGCTCAAATTGTGTAGGGAAAATCCCAAAGATTAAACAGGGAGCATCCAAGCAAAACCAACTGGGCAGTAAAAGTGGTAAAAACAGATTTTAGTTAGGAACTATTGCAACAGGAAAGAAGAGATCTCAGTATAGAACTGGCCTCAATTCCAAATACAACATGGAAAAGTGGGGATTTGGAATCACAGAATACAGTAAAGTACAAGGACAATGTCATGAGTAAGGGGGGATTTTGTTCAAAGGGATCGAATGAGATTCCTGCTGAAGGTAGACAAGGATGATAAGAAAGCCAGGGTGCAGGGTTCTTCCTAACCTGACTCAGCAAGATTCTTGCTCAAACTGAGTGATGCATACTCAACAAGGAGAGACACTGAAGGTCGAACTCTCAAGGCAGGTCAAGGAAAGAGTCTTTGTTTGGAAGCATGAGAAATAAAATCATTTTTACCTAAAAGCATGGTAACTTGGTGGCTGAAAATTCTCCAAATAAAGATATTGATACAATTTGTTTTCTTACCTAATTTTTTTTTAATATTGAAAAACCTGCTGTTAGATTTTCAGTGATAGAATGTTTCAGAAGAGGAGTGCAATTATATAGCTTCTCACCCCATGTCCCAACCAAAATGCAAACCTTGAATGAAAAGTCTTTTGGTAGAGAATCACTAGCAATGAATACCTCAAGGTCTTGTTTAAAGATGCTCAATAATACCAAAAAGCAGAAGAAGATATGAAAAGAAAGAAAATCTGGATGAAGTATGGGTCTAAAAAAATTAATTCAAGACTTCTTTTTCCCCTTTGTTTCTTCCAACAAAGTAGGGAGTCTTTCACATGGAATTGGCCTCAAGCAATCCATGAAATACAGAATATGTAGAGAAAGAGATTTAAGCTTAAATTACTTCAAAGACCTCTAACTCTACTGTCATATATGCAATAGAACTTCAACAATGGATTTAGGAAAGTCTGCTTGCTTGTTGGGGGAGGGAAATGGAATCCTATGTAAATCTCCATACTCAAGACTTAATATATATTTTACATTACAAGATCTGAACACTTTGCTTTACTTTCTATGGGAAATATTGAACATATCATTGTGTGACCAGAATTTTTCTCTGCTGAGTCCTTGGTCATGGAAAGTTGAAGAATGAATCCATAGACTACTGAGTAAGCAAAAGGACAGATTTTATTGAAAGATACATAGATAAGCGAAAGAGGAGAACAGACAGAACCTCTGGCAGTGGAGGGGAGACCCTACTGGAAGCCTATTTGGGCCTTCTATCTAGGGGGTTATATACATCTTTTCCTAGCCTATGGACAGGGAGTTTAGGGAGATGAAATGTAGGTCTGGTGCATGTCACAACTGGCCAGGGGCTGATAGGCAGAAATTAATTTTAAAATAGCCATACATAGTGCTGTCAACAGAAAAGAAGCCAGACAAGTAGTTGGTTTATTCTGAGCCAGGTCTGAGGACCATGACCCAAGGCCAGACCCAAGAAGCCTTGAGCAAGTGGACTCCCAATGGTGGGGTTACAGTTTGGTTTTAGACATTTTATACAAAATTACAGGGGAGGTCATAAATCAACAAGTGGAAAACATACATTTGCTTGGCCCCCAAAAGTGGAAGATCTGGAAGTAGGGGAGCTTACAGGTGATAGGTGAGTTTAGAGATTCTTTAGCTGACACTTGGCTGAAATAGGCTAAAAGACCAGAAGTCAGTGAAAAGAATAATTAAGATGAAAGATCTGTTAGTTAGATAGGAAGTACTATACAGACTCAGGTGGTTTATGAATATTGAGGACCTGTGGGTGGGTCTTGCATAGCCTTAGGCCTGTTGGTGAGTCATAGAGGACATCTCTCAGAAGAAGGGGCATGATGGAAGCGTGTCTGATCTCTTTCTCTTGGCTTGCAACTCAGTTTTATGGATCTTCTTGGCCAAGAGGGGGTCAAGTTAGCTAGCCACTTAGGGAGAGCCTTAAGATTTCCTTTTACTTCACAGTGCGGAGAAACATGGTGGTCCTTGGAGTCTTTGCTCAAAGCAAGCTCTTCTCTGCTCCAGAAGAGGCAGGAGAATGTGTCCAGAGAGCAGCAGCCCAGAGGACGATGTACTGGCCAGGCTGCTTTTTATGAAGTTTGTTTCTGTCTAGAGAATGCAGCTTGCAAAGGGCCTATTTTGACTTAAAGACAAAGTCTGTGATGAGATTGTTTTTTGAGCCTATTTAGGCTTAGAAAATGGGGGAGTCTCTATTTAACCCTGAGTAGGGAATTGTGATAAGAATTAGAACTCATTAATGGAATCTCTAAGGATACATTCACTTTTGCAAATTATATTTATTGATTATTATTTTTTTTTTTAGAGATAAGGCCTCCTTCTATCTCCCAGACAAGCGTAGGTGATGTCACCATATCTCACCGGAACTTCAAACATTTGGGCTCAAGTGATTCTCCTGCCTCAGCCTTCAGAGCAAGTGTGACTACAGGCCTGTACCACCATTCCTGCCTAATTTTTCACGTTTTGTAGAGACAGGGATTTCAAGCAATCCTCCAGCCTTGGCCTCCCAAAGTGGTAGGATTACAGGGTGAGTCACTGTGTCTGGCCATTTAAAAGCTATAATTTTTAAGTTTACCACTAATCTTCTCAAAGAAATCGCATTAAAAGATTGCACACTATATGGTAGTAAAAACTTAGTACTTTATACATTAATATTGTTATAAAAATATGAACATACAATGTATTTATACTCCAAATCATCCCCTCCCACATCACACACAGTGTATTCATGTGTGTGTATATATACATATTATAAATAATGTTATGTATGCAATGTATATGTTATATATACATTATATTATATAAAATATTTATTACAGTATATATATAAATTATTTAAATCTATAAAACTTATACATCTTATCTACATATGCAAAATTCTTTCACTTTAAGACTTATAAAAATAATTTCTATATATAGTGGTATGAAATATGAGACAAAAAGATCCAAGGCAGTCATAAAAACTCATGTTGCCATTATTAACATTTATAGTTAAAAATTAAGATCAAAATTAAGATGTCAAGAGCCTCAATCATAGAATAAAACATATCACCTTGGCAAAGTGATTTTAGAATCTGTTATACTAAAAAAATTGTTCTGGGAACTAATTATTTTACATTGCTAATATCAGAAGATCACATTAAAAAGTCATAAAAAGTGAAAGTTTAGTGTGGAGCTAGGAGTATATTATTCAATAATTGAATGTAAAATAATTTGTACAGATTTCTATGTACTCAATGCCTCCAAATATTTTTTGTAGCAATAATAGAAAATTCTTATAGTCCATTTATTTTGTGTCAGACAATGTTCTACAAACTTATATCAACTTATTCTTGTTGGAGAATAAGTTTCATCTCTATCATCTTAGGCTTTTTCATCTGGGTTTGAGAATTAAACTGACATAAAACCGATTAACTGGAGAAAACCACACACATTTATTCATATAAGTTTAATGAGACCCAGGAGGTTTCATAAGGATGTGAAGATCCAAAGAAGTGACAAAAAGTAAATATTTTTTATAATAGTTGAACGACAAGAGGTAATTGTAGAAAATATCTGATCTCTGTAGAGAGGATAAATAAGAGGATTATTTGAACAAGGTCTGTTTGTACAGAATTCTCTTGGTCTCAACTTCCTTTCTCTGCCCTCCTTCTGATAAAGGGAGGATATCTTTGATAAGGTGATTTCATCTCCTTTCAGGAAGAAAAAGGGAAGGTCAAAATGCCCTTCTTGTATCAGCTTCAAAAAAAAGAAAAGTGCATTTAACTGAAAATACACCATGTACTAAAGAGGCATATTTTGCAGTGGTGCATTCTGTCATCCCTCACTGACAAGAACCTATGAAAATTTACAGTTAACAATAAAAATAGTATCCTTTCTTTCCAATCTTGATTGTTTGTTTCTGCTGGGAAACAAGGGTATGCTGCAGTTTGTCATTATTGAGAAAACTCTAGCTTTCTTCCTAGAAAAAATAATCCTCAGCTACTTCTCCTTCATGTTGACTTAATTTTCTTTGTGTTTATATATAGTTCGTTTTGTTTTGTTTTGAGATAGAGTCTCACTTTGCATTCTTGGCAGAGTGCTGTAGTGTCATAGCTCACAGCAACCTCAAACTCGTGGGCTCAAGAGATCCTCTTTCCTCAGCCTCCTGAGTAGCTGGGAATACAGGTGCCTGCCATAACATATGGCTATTTTTAGAAATGGGATCTAGCTCTTTCTCAGGCTGGTCTCCAACTCCTGAGCTCAAGCAATGTATTCACCTGAGCCTCCCAGGGTACTAGGGTTATAGGAATGAGCCACCACCCCTGGCTTTTGACGATAATTCTGAATAAATATGATCAATCTACTAGATTTCAACTCTTTATGCTTACAGATCTAACAAATACTATAAAATCAGATGGATAGGTAAATATAAGTGGAGAATTGGGGAAAAGATGGCTTAACTAGACATCGATTGGCACATAGTCTCAGAAAGAAGGGAAAGATATAGATGAAAAAATAAAGACATAGCTCAGGTGAGATTCTGAGAGAAAAGTACCAGGATGTGTTACAGATTTCTTAGGAAATATTTGCAGAGTAGAACATGAAAGAGCAATATTTCGGCAGAACTCAGGCCTGGAGCAACCTGGGGTCCCACGGAAAGCATAGAGGGGGGATTGTTTCTCCCTCTCTCGGACCTCTGGCAGACTTCAGGCTCCCAGGTTGCTGGAGAGCTTGCTTATCCTCACAAGCCCCCCAGCTGTGCTGCCAGTGAACTGGGAGCTTCATGAAAACAAAGTACAGGGCTGCTACCCCCTTGGGCTGCTAACCCCTTTGAGGCCTGAACCAAGATGGCGGATGTGATACTGCTTTTCCACCCTTCCTGTGCCTTTGACCTCCACAGGCAACTTCAGACTTTCAGTTTTCATGTTGTCTCCTCATGAAGATTTTCCAACCTAACCCTCTCTCCCCTGCAGTGTCTGAAGGACGCTGATGGGTCCTGGAGACACTGTGTGATACCCAAACTTGAACTATCTGGGTAGGCTGCCATCTGAGGAGAAGGACAAAAAGGACCCGAGTCAGACCTCTTCCCCATTCAGACTCTTTTCCTCCTCATGTCTCCCCTACCCACTACTGAGTGACATGGGTGCCCCAAGGGATGACTGAGGCAGGGTTCTCAGTCATGTGTGCTTTTTGCATAGTGAGCATGCAAACCACATCAAGGCTTCCACAAAGAATGGGGCCCAAATCTCTCCCTTTAAAGTCCCTCCACAGACCAAGGGGGCTCAGACCCTAAGCTCTGGTCTCTGTCCCCCAGCGCTCCCTGGTGCCACCTGCCTGGCTGCTCCAGTTAAGTGGAGGGATATCCCACTTGCTTGAATACTCACTTCATGGGCAGGGGGATTAACATGGGCAGGGATCGAATTTGAGGGATCTGAGGACAGAGGTCAAGGCCATGTTCTATACCCCCAGGACTTGATTGTGCTTCTCAGGGGAATGGAAGGGAGAATTATGAATTAATCTTGGGAGATGGAGGAGCCCAAGCCCAGACCAAGCAGAAGTTCCACATGGGTAGAACTGAAAGGAGAATAAGTGGGAGAGTCTCCCCACAGGAAAGCTGCACTTTTGGTCTGGGACAGGATCATGGGCAGAGAAGCTCCCAGTCCCCAGGGTCATTGATGGTGAGCTCAATGAGGAGTTTAGGCTGCTGCTTGCAGCAGGATCCTGGCAGAGATCTGTAGGGCAGGGGGCGAGGGAAAAGAGCAAAACCCATTCCCAATAACCAGTCTGTGAATTCCGTATGAGAACTCTCCCGTGAGATTTTCTAATTTGGTGAAGCTGTTTCAGTCCCCCTTCCCCTATGGCTTTGCCTAGAAGCTTGGGGGTCATCATGATCCCTGTTCAGACAGACTCTTGTGTCTGCCATTTTGGGCCTGAACACAGGCTTATGTGACTCAGCCCCACCCAGCCTCCAGCCTCTTCTCACTTCTGCTATGGTGGACAATAAGGAGTCCTCTGAGATCTGGTGCCCTGGTCATCACCTGGGGCATCTGAGGGCTTCTCCTCTGCTGCTTATCATAGGTCCCCCCAAAACTCCACTGTAGCTGGCTCTTTCTTGCAAGTACCACCTATTGGCAGGGAGGACAACTTGAATAGCCCTCTATGGCCTTTACTGACTCAATCATAAAGGGCATTACCCATTGTCTCAGAGATGAAACTACAATGATATCTTTAACCAAGGTACCAAGGAATAATACATAACCCACACCCCCATCAAAGTGTCCACAAACAAAGCCCAAGGTCATTACCCAACATATGTTACAGACACAGACTCGAGAGTGTGTGTGTTGGAGAATATCATCTAACCAAAAGAAAGTCTAAACATAACAAGGGACAGCTGCTTCCAATGAGAAGGGCTCAGCACAAGAACTCCAAAGTGTGAAAAATCAGCGTGAAAGGACATCCCCAAAGGAGCAGACCAGCTCTCCGTGAAAGAATCCCAGCCAAAGTAAAAATAATGAAATGACAGATAAAAAAAATCCAGCTATGGATTTTAAGGAAGCTCAATGAGATCCAAGAGAAAATGGAAAACCAACTTATAGAAATCAGAAAGTAATTCGGAAAAATGAATGAAAAATTTTCTAATGAAACATATTTATTTAAAAAACAAACAGAGCTTCTAGAAATAAAAAATTTACTTGAGATAATACAAAATGGAGTGGAAAGATTTAAAAATAGACAAGACCAAGCAGAAGAGAACATTTCAGAGCTTGAAGACAAGTCTTTTGAATTAGTACAGTCAAAAAAATTTTTTTAAATCAAAAGAAATTAACAAAGTCTTAAAGACATGTGAGTATGTAAAATGCCCAAATATGAGAATCATAGATATCCCTAAAGGAAAATCTAAAAACCAAAAGACAAAAACAAACAAACACACACGAAAACCCAAACAAACAAAATGAAAAAACCCTATTTGAGGGGACAAAGGAAATGATTAAGGAAAATTTCCCTGGTTTTATTACAGATTTATATATCCAGATACCAGAAACTCAATGAATGCCTGAGATATTTGTGCAAAAAGGACATCTCTAAGGGATATAGTCATTAAGGTGGCCAAAGTCAAAATGAAAGAAGAACTCTTACAAGCCATGAAATGAAAACTACAAATAACTTACAAAGAAGAACCCATTAGACTAATAGCATTTTTCTTAGCAGGTACTTTGAAGTACCTTATAAAGCAGGTACTTTATAAGCCAGAAGGGAATGAGGACCTATTTTTAATCCCCTTAAACAGAATAATTGTCTGTGAAGAATTTTATAACTAAAAAACTAAGTTTTGTAAATAAAGAAGAAATAATTTTTCCCCAACAGAAAACACTAGCTATATTAAGTGTGAAAAGAAGTGAAATGTTTCAAATAAGCTCAATCAGAAATAAAAAGGGAGACATTAACTGGTACAACAGAAATAGAAAAAATCTGGGACTACTATGAGGACCTCTTTGTGGAAAATATAGAGGAAATGGATGATTTGGGAAACACACATCTTCCTAAGCTTGAATCAGGAAGAAGTAAGAATTCTAAATAGACAAATAATCAGCACAAAGTTTCAATCAGTGATAAAATGCCCTCCTCAAAAAAAACTTAGGACCAGACAAATTCACAGGTGAATTCTACCAGACATACAAAGAAGAGCAGGTACTTATACTGCTGATACCATTTCAAGAGATCAAAAAAGGGGAAATCCTTCCTAATTCATTCTATGAAGCCAGTATCATCCTGATACTAAAGCCAGAAAAAAAAAAAATGCAATACCAAAGAAAACCACAGACTGCATCTCTCATGAATATTCAAGATGTAAAAATCCTCAACAAAATGCTAGTGAACTGAATCTAACAGCACATTAAAAAAAATTATTATTTTCAGGTGGCTTCATCCCAGAGAAGCAAGAATGGATCAACATGTGCAAGTAAATAGATGTGATTCACCACATAAATAGAAGTAAAAACAAAAAACTATGATCATCTCAATAGATATAGAAAATCATTTGATAAAATCCAACATCCTTTGATGGTAAAAACCCTGAACAAAATAGGAATAGAAGAAGCAATACCTCAAAATAATAAAAGCCTCATATGATTAACCCTGCAGCCAACATTACTGGTATCTACAAGAATCTCAAATTAGCAAGAAATAAAATAAATAACCCCATTAAAATATAAGGAAAAGACATGAACAGATATTTTTCCAAAGAAGACACATAAATATCCAACAAACATATTTTTGGAAAACCTTTAAAATCATTAATCATCAGATTAATACAAATTAAAACTACTATGAGATACCACCCCTACCCATGTCAGAAGGGTCATTAATGAAAAGTTGAAAAACAAGAGATGCTGGTAAAGATGAAGTGAAAAGGGAATATTTCTACATTATTGGTGGGAATGTAAATTAATACAACCTCTATGGAAAACAGTATGGAGATTCCTCAAAGAAATAAAAGGAGATCAACCATTCAATCCAGCAATCCCACTACAGGGTATTATCTTAGAAAAGGACAAGCCAATACTTCATGTTCTCACTAAAAAAAGGTAGAAAAATGACAGGTATACCTGGTCATATAAAGTGATATAAAGATATGGAAGACTCAAAAAGGGAGAAGATGGGAAGGGATGAGGGATGAAAAATTACCTATTCAGTACAATAAATGTAAACTATTCAGGTGATGGGTACACACAAAACACTGACTTCACCACTATACAATTTATGCAACAAAAAAAACTCAATTTGTATCCTGTTAATTTATTGAAATTAGAAAAAAGAATTAATGTTCATAGAGAGACTGGTTAAAATGTAATGAATTTTCTGTGCCAATCATGATGCTAAAAGTCTTCATTGATGATTTCATATGTTTCTCACAAAACTCTATTAAGTAGTCATCATTTAGGTCCATTTTATTTACAAAGAAATTGAATTTCAAAAAGGTTACATGTCTAAAAGGATAAAATAACTAGAAATATGTCTGATTCCAAAAACTACAGAAGCATTTTGTTACTAAACCACGAATTTTTAAAATGTGTCTTTGAAGCAAAGCATGACAAACCCAAAACTTTTATTTGAATTTACTTTGTTTCTATTTAGTCCCATCAGCATTCATATAGTATGAAAATATCAGGTTGTTCCAATTTTCCATGGTCCATAATACAAGTTTTTAATAGGATTATAAATAATATTTGCTAATATGATAAAAATTCTATCATGCATTTCCCAAATGATATGAATGGTATGACACAAAGAATGGGAACAATTTCCAAAGCATTCTCTGAAGTTATTTGCCATTTTCTCCTTCAATGAAGTTAACAGAAAAATTGCCTAGATGCAGTTTTTGCCATGGCATTTGCTGTTTCAATTACTCTACTTTTGACTTGTGTGCCCAGACATTTAAACCTACTATAGAAGTTTCAAATTGAGGCAAGAGTAAGGATTACAATAGCTATATGCCTTTGACTAAGTAGATAAAATCAGCCAGTAAAGAAGAATATAGAAAATAGGAAAATCCGTCACATTTTAACCAATCCTCTTTGTGCCTATTTAACAGCTTCACTAAGATACAAACGCTATGATGAAATTACTAAGTATCATAGGGAATATAATTATTCAATATTATTAGATTACATACAAAATATTGCCCTGAGTGGTCATAGTACTTGATTCTGCAAAAACATTTAATGTTGCTATAATCTCGCTAACACATGGACTCATCAGACTTTTTTACTTGTTTGACTCTGATTGGTTAAATTATTATTGTTGTTTAAATTTGTACTTACTGATTTATGGATAGGGATATTTTCATTTGTTTTTGGACATTTTAATTATTTCTATGAACTGCCCATTCATATCTCTTATCTACTTATAAAATGTGCTTATTTGTAATTTTCATGTTGATTTATGGGAGTTGTTTATATACTTGGGGTACCAACATTTTGTCAGTTATGTACATTGAAAATATTTTCACTGAGGCAATAAAATATTTAGCATTCTGTGTACCTAGAAGTTTGCCACATTATTTTGTTATAATAAGTTGGAAAAATGTAGACATGGAGGGATATGATTGATAGATACATTCGTTTCAGGTGTACTGGCAGCTTATTTGGAAATTAAAAACTCAATTCCCTAGCCCTCTTTCTGACAAGTTTAAGTCACCAATTTGGAGCCCTCTGCAATTTCTGTCTCTATGGTTCCCAACCTTCTGAATATTCTCTTCTGCCTGATGCACCATGCTATCTCTAAATTCTTTGGGAGTTCTGAAAATGTGCTTCACTACTGGAGGAAAATAACTTTGCAATCTCTTTGTCTCCTCATATATAAAATAGAGGAGACAACCTCTTATATAATTGTTAGGGCCATTAAATAAAGCAATATATGATTCATGTAATACATTATAATTGATTTATAGAATGCAAAAATAAAGCCCCATGAAATAAAAACATTTATGAACCCTTAATATTTTGAAATTTAAAAAGAGATAATAAATATTCAAAACTCATCTCCTTCTAATCAGTTTAATGTATTTTGCTATTATCTGTGCTCTTGGGATTATTTACAAGTAGGGTATCTATAGGGTAGGAATACTATAGAATGCTGTGACCCTGAATATCTCTCCCAACTCCATATTCAGTGATGTCTCCTTAGCAACCTGAAATCAGCCAAGGTGGGAGATCTTACACCATGGAAATCTGCAAATTCTAAATATTAAGGTTTAATTTATAGTTTTTTGATTGTCTAGAAAAAGAGTGATACTAATAATGCAGATTATACCAAAAGCTCTATCTACCCTATAGCTTTTCATTAGAAGGAGCACAAAAAAAAAAAAAAATGGGGCAGATTCAATAAAAATGTTGATTACATTGTCAAATTAATTTCTTTCTTTCTTTCTTTCTTTTTTGAGAGCCTCAAGCTATCCCCCTGGGTAGAACGCTATGGCATCACAGCTCACAGCAACCTCCAACTCCTGGGCTCAAGCGAGTCTCCTGCCTCAGCCTCCCAGGTAGCTGGGACCATAGGCGCCCGCCACAATGCCTGGCTATTTTTTGGTTACAGCCATCATTGTTGTTTTGGTGGGCCCAGGCTGGGTTCGAACCCGCCATCTTAGGTGTATGTGGCTGGTGCCTTAGCCACTTGAGCCACAGCTACCGAGCCATCAAATTAATTTCTTTTCCAACATCTTTGTTGTTTCACTTTCATCTCTCTTAACAGAAATATCAATCAACATTCATGTGAAATCTACACTTGTTATGTAATTGCAACAATAGTTGGTTCCAGATACAAGAGTTCCACTCCAGTCAATTAATGCATTGTCTAAGACTCAATTGACTGTACAGAATTTATAATAAAGAATATTGATATTGTATTGCTAAAAATAAATATATTCATATATTGCTTTATTTTGCCAAAGGAACACTAAAATATATAATAACATGGCAGATTTAAATTCAAACATAAAAACAAATAAATGTAAACAATCTAAAATTCAATAAAGAGAGATTTGCAGAATAGATTTAATTTTCTTAAAGTGGCTTAAGTATGGTTTGTCTACAAGAAACTTACTTAAACTATAATGGTATGGGTAGATAACAGATAAAAGAATGGAAAATATATATACCATGAAAATATTAGTCAAACAAAATCTGGAGTGTTTATATTTAAATCAGATTAAAAGAAGTTTCAGAGAAAAGAAAACTACCAAGGATAAAGAGGCATATTAACAAAATAATAAACCAGTCAATTCATTTAGTAGACATACTAATCTTTTTTTTTTATTTCTTATAGCATAACTGTGTACATTAATGCAATCATGGGGTACAGTGTGTTATTTTCATATACATTTTGAAATACTCTTATCAAACTGGTTAACATAACCTTCATGTCATTTTCTTAGTTATTGAGTTAAGACATTCATACTCTGCTTTTAGAAAGATTCACTTGTACCCTTGTAAGATAAACCATAGAGGTGAACCCACCAATCGCCCTCCCTCTCCCCATCCACTCCCCTTACCTTCACTCTCCCACTCCCTTCCCATATTCTAAGGCCATAATTAGGTTATGACATTCCTATAAAAGCTATGAATTAGTTTCAAAATAGGGCTGTATACACTGGATACTTTTTCTTCCATTCTTGAGATACTTTGCTAAGAAGACATACTAATCTTAAATGATTAAATGAGCACATGTATGTATCAAACAACACAACCATAAAACACTAGAAGCAAAAACAAAGCTAAAATAAGAATTAGAGAAATGTTCACAATTATAGTTGATGACTTCAACACTACTCTTTCAACAATCAAAGCACTCACTAAACAAAAAAATCTGCTTTAACAGAAAACAACTTAATATCATCAACCAAGAACATGTAATTGACATTTATGGGACACACAACAATAGCAAAATACACATTATTTTCAGGCGGGCATGGGACAGTCACTAAAATAGATCATATCCAGGATCTTAAAACACAACTTAAAAATGTAAGTGCCCATTCATGAGTAGAGTGTATACCATGGAGTACTACTCAGTGGTAAAAAACAAAAAATGAATGAATGCCTTTTGGATGGAATTGGAGACTATTCCCCTAAGTGAAGTATCCCAAGAATGGAAAACAAACACCACATGTACTCAGTGTTAAATTGGAACTAACTGATGAGTACATGTATGTGGAGGGAAGTAACATTCAATAGAAAGCAAGCAAAGAGTGGGAGGAGGGGAGGGAGGGAAAAGCCTACCTAATGAGTACAATGAACACTGTAGCCATGACTCATATTACAAAAAGAATTTGTGTATCCAAAAATAACTGTACCCACTTAATATTTTGAAATAAAAAAATGTAAAACGGGTTTGACGCCTGTAGCTCAGCAGCTAGAGTGCCAGTCACATACACCGGAGCTGGCAGGTTTGAACCCAGCCCAGGTCTGCCAACCAACAATGACAACTATAACCAAAAAACTAGCCAAGCATTGTGGTGGGTGCCTGTAGTCCTAGGTATCTGGGAGGCTGTGGCAAGAAAATCACTTAAGCCCAGGAGTTTGAGGTTGTTGTGAGCTGTGATGCCATAGCACTCTACCAAGGGTGGAATAGTGAGACTCTGTCTCAAGAAAAAAAAAATTGTAAAACAGAAGCCAGGTGCAGTGGCTCACACCTGTAGTCCTAGCACTTGGGAAGCCAAGGTGGGTGGACAGCCTGAACTCATAGGTTTAAAACCAGCCTGAGCCAGAGTGAGACCTCATCTCTAAAAAAATCCAGGTATTGTGATGGGTGCCTATATCCCAACTACTGGGGAGGCTGAGTCAAGAGGATCACTTGAACCCAAGAGTTTGAGGTTGCTGCATCATACCAGAGCACTCTACCAAGGGCAACAAAGTAAGACTCTGTCTCAAAAAAAAAAAAAAAAAGTAAAACAATTAGATGAAGTTTGTCCTCTGGTCATAATTGATCCAAACTAGAAATAAATAAGAAAAAGATAAGAACAAAATCTTCAAACACTTAGAAATTAAACATTCTTCTAAATAACAATGAGTTAATGAGACAGTCTCTAGGGAAATAAGCAACTGTATATAACTGAATGGAAATACAATATATTGAAATATATGGGATATAGCTAAATCATTTCTCAAAAAGAAATTTAAGGCAATAAATGTCACCATATAAATCACCATATAAAAAGCAAGAAAAGGAGATTTCAAGATGGATGACCAGAAGCTTTTGGTACTCACCCTCCTCCACAAAGAAGAACCAAACAAGTGAGTAGATAATCACATTTTCAATAGAGCATTTCAGAAAGAACAACGGAATTCAGCAGAGAAGTGACAGAAAATATCTGAAGCACAGAAGGAAAGGAAATCAAAGCAGCTGTCCTGGCCAGGAGGCTAGGAGCCCAGAGAGACTCCCCAATTTAGGAAAATGGTAAATAAGAGATTCCCTTCAGTCCACATTCCCTCATAGACTCCTGAAATTCTAACCACATGAGAGCCATTTGACCCTCCCAAACCCTGAGGAAAGGACAGGGATAACACTGCTATAGAGAGGAGATCACATTGGTTCCCATACTATACCCCCAAGACTTTAGAATATCCTAAATATTCCAACTGGATCATTACACCTTCTATACAGTAACAAAGTTATCACATGTACTCTATAAATATATAAAAACATAATGTAACAATTTTAAAAAGCACAAAACAAGAGAAAAAAATAAACCCAAAATTGACAGAAGGAAGGAAACAATAAAAATAAGAATAGAAATTCTTTAAATGGAAAATAGAAAAATAATAAAGACAATGACTCAAATCAAATATTTTAAAGATAAATAAACTGACAAATTTATAGTAAGACTTATAAAAAAGCCTACCAACATTAGATAGTTACATTATTACAGACTTTTCAGGCATTAAGAGAGGAACAGGTACAATATCAAAACCCCTTCACATACAAATGCAACCATTTATGTGAAATGAATCAACTCCTCAAAAATCAATGACAACTAAAACTCATCCCAGATGAAATAAATAATATGAACAATTCTATCTCTAAAAAAGAAATGAAACTTGTAGCTGGAAACCTCTCTAAAATATCTCCAGAACCATATGGTTTCACTGGAGAATTTTACCAAATATTTTTATAAGTAAGTAACAGAAGTTCTATAATTTCCAAAAAACAGAGGGAAAAAGAACATAATTTAACTCATTTTTATAAGGACAGCATTATCCTGATATAAAAATTAAAGATTTTGCTCAATCAGTAAGATGGCAGATGAGACATATCTCCTTACCAGCCACTCATGATGAGATAAGGGAGAGAGGACTCCAGCCACCTTTGGCTTGGGGATCCTGCCCAGAAAAAACACTCTGGGGGGCATAGTGAACAAGTGGGAAACTACAGTAGCCAACAGGGAGGTCAGGAGCTGAGGAAGACCAGCATAGAAGGCAAGTGCATGGATATGGGTGGAGGCTGGCTAGCTCTTCAGTGGAGTACTAGAGACAGGAAAGGGCAGTCCAGCAGACTGGACTGCTGGCTGGAGCTTCTTGGAAGGGTTTAAGCAAGCAAGTATAAACAAACAGTGTCCAGTGGCCATGACTGAATCACTGGGCAAATTGATGACCAGCAGAGTGCTGCCACTGTGGGAGGGTTACCTAGCAAGAAAAATCTATAGGGTCCAGGTGTATGGCCAGTTTTAGAACACCTGCTCAACTCAGGCAGCCATCTTTGGGGTAACTTGAACAGCTTCTACACCCTCAGGAAAGCCACATTGTGACCAGAGGGCACTGTTTGGAAGGTGGAAGCATGCCAAAAGTAGAGACAAAGATATATGGAACCAAAAAGAAAACAAAGAGATGAAAACAGTCTCTTATTGCCATCTGATCTTTGATAAAACAAACAGAAGCATACACCAGGGGAAAGGATCTCTATTCAAAAAAATGTTGCTGGGAGAACTGGATAACCACATGTGAAAGACTGAAAGTGGACACCCACCTTTCACCACTTACAAAGATTGACTTAAGGTGGATATAAGATGAAATGATAAAAATCTTAGGATAAATTTGGGAAAAAACTCTTGGGGATGTTGGCTTGGGGAAAGATTTTATGAAGAAGACTTTTGTGGCAATTGCAACAACAAAAATAAATAAATGAGACTTAATTAAGCTGAAAAGCTTCTGCACAGTTAAGGACACAACAATTAAAGCAAATAGACAACCTTTAGAATGAGAAAAAATATTTGCATATTATGAATCTAACAAAGGTTTGATAACTAGAATCTATAGCAAACTCAAATTAATCATCAAAAATATATCAAACAATCCCATTTATCACTGTGCAAGTCATGAACAGAACTTTCTCAGAGGAAGATAGACAAATGGCTAAAAACATGAAAAAATGCTCATCATCTCTAATCATCAGGGAAATGAAAATCAAAACCACCCTGAGGTATCACCCAGCTCCAGTGAGAATGGCCCACATCACTAAGTCGCAAAGTTGCAGATGCAGGTGCAGACGTGGAGATAGGGGAAGACTTTTGCAACGTTGGTGGGAGTGCAAACTAATACAGCCTCTTTGAAAAGATGTATTAAGAATCCTCAAGGAACTCAAATTAGACTTCCTTTTTGATCCCACAATCCCATTACTAGGCATCTACCTAAAAGAAAGAAAATCATTTTATCATAAAGACATTTGTACTAGATTGTTTATCACAGCTCAATTTAGAATTGCCAAAATGTGGAAACCTAAATGCCCATCAACCCAGGAATGGATTAACAAGCTGTGGTATATGTATACCATGGAACACTATTCAACCATAAAAAGGGGTAGGCTTTACATCTTTTGTATTAACTTACTGGATGCTGTTGATACATATTCTCCTTAGTAAAGTATCACAAAAATGGAAAACCGAATATCCAACATACTCAATACTTATATGAACCAAGTAGGCAATCTAATTCATCCCCACATGATAGAAAAACTCAGTTCAAGTCCAGGTGAAGAGGGAGAAGGAGGATGGGAGGAGATTGGTGTGGTCCTACTTAATGAGCACAGTGTAAGGATGTGTGGCACACCTTTTTGGTGCAAAATTTCAAGAGGGACTCTACCTAACAAATGTAAACATTGCAACCTAGTTGTGTGTATGTTCACATTAAACTGAAATAAAACAATAAAAGGATTGCTTTTCCCTCAGAACTTCTTCATACCCACATAATCCTTAGGCATATAAAATTTTAGGTTAAAAAAATGAGCATCACTAGTTAACCCAACCACGGTCTTATACAGCAAACAGCCACCACCAAAAAAATAACAAAAAGAGAAGATGAATCATTCCAAATTTTATCAAATTACTAACAAACACAAACTTTAAAATATGTGTGAAATTGCCTTAAGGCAAAATAACCAGATCCAACAATTGATTCTCTTAACTACAGCATGTTAAGCAAAACACAGGACTACCAGGAATCATATCTTAGATTATCACTCAAATATTATCACACATAGGGGATAAAAGACAGCCACCAAAAAAAAAAAAAAAAATTATTTGGGCGCCTACTTTGTCAGCACATATACTAGAATTGAAATGAATGGTACAATGTAAATTAGGGGGCTCCTGCACACAGATGGCATAAAAACTTGTGAAGTGTTAAATACTTTTGGGAATGAGCAGTTATTGTTTAATGAGTATGGAGTTGCAGTTTGGAAAGATGAAAAAGCTCTGGAGATGACTGTTGGTGATGGCTGTTCAATATAAAGTGAATATACTTAATGCCACTGAACTATACACTTGACTGTTAAAATGATAAATTTTATGATATGGTGAACATTGTCAGAATCAAAACAGACTCAGCTGTGCCAAATCCTAACAAAAAATAAATAAACCTAGGTGGCTGAAAATGGATGGCCCTCATGCATGCATGCCTATGATAAAAGTTATTACAGACTCCATGAAGGGCTCTTCCACACTTACACCTGTAACAAAAACTTTTGCCAAGGACTTTCTAAACTCAAGATTACTATATGGGTCACAAGAACAGCTAGCAAAATATACAGGGCTCTCTTCCTAAAATGTCATCAGAATGAATATTCATTCTAGTCTTAGCATTCGTTAGACTTTTGTTTTGTCCCACATCTAGATCCAAGGAAATTATGTTCATCAAAGACCAATGCAGTAAATATAAATGTTTTGACTTGCTTGAGCTCTCATTAATATCTCTTGGTCATTTATTTAGATGTTCCTGTAGTGCAACTGGCCCAGTAAAGAACTGTTATTGATGATTTGCTAATTCGACTTAAAAGTTTGACTTAAAAATGTTACTAATTCAATATTCAACAATGTTTGTTTACGTGTTCATTTGTTTTTGGCCGCAAAAGATATGCCAAGCTTTATGCTTTGTCCTGCAAAGATAATAGGCAAAAGCAATCGACTATGAGAGAGATAGACACAAATAATCACCAAAATAGGCACTTACAAAGGACAATATAAACAATGATGGAAAATGAGAGTGTTTGCTAGAAGGAACAGGTGTGGGAGTCAGGGAAGGCTGGTTCAGAAACCTAACAATGAGCTGGAGACAACTGGGGGTGAGAGAGGTTTCCCTGTGTGTGCCATAAGAGGTAGGTGTCACCATGCAAAGTTGAGGAAGTCAGAGTGCTGGGCTCTGGAGCTCATAGTCGGCATTCGTATTAGACCTTGGAGAATAAAAAGACTCTTTCAAGGACAGAGGTCTCCAAACCCAGGACACAGAAGTAGTTTTGCCATTTCCTAACATAATCATATCTTCTAAATACAAAGAAAGGAATCAGGCTGAGGAAAGGAGATAAGTAGCTGTCATCAATGGAGAAAAACCTTCCTATCTTACTTAACAACTGATTCCAAGAGTTCTCCCCGGATTTGTCAAACTGTGCACTTACACTGCCTGCACAGTGCTGCCAACATCCCAGGGCTCACACAGCTGTCTGCTTTGTCCTATTAAATTAAGACACTTTTATCATGCCTTTTATGGGAACGAGCAACGCAGAGATCCCTGAGGAGATGATGCTGTTGACGGGCTAACAGAATCCATTCCTGTCCACCTTCACTGAAGATTAGAATTTGCACAGAAGGAGTGGTATTGTTGCTGGCTTACTTTCATCCACAGACCCATCCATTGTTCACAAACTTCAGTTTTAAATTTCGTTGCTTCTCAGTTTTCAGTCAGGGAGCCTGATGTGTTTCCCACAGTGTTACATAAAGAAGCCATTATGACAGGATAAACTTAGCCTTAACAAAGGACTGCTCTTGAAGGCTGTCTTAATCCTGATCCATTTTACTGCTTCCTTTTATGACATGATACAAGAAGCTATAAACATACTGAGAATGGCTATTGTTGAGAAAAGTTATCCTTCTGTTCTAAATATAACTTGCATCTTTATTTTTCATATATAATCACTTAGGGAGAAAAAGAATCTTGTAACTGGATTACTTACATAACCAGTTCTACAACAGATTCAGTGTTCCCATACATATAGCTGAGTGGGTTGGGAATACCTCAATGAAGAGCAACTTTCTTTAACCTCAGGCTATAATGTGGGAGAAATAGGCATTTGCCCCCTCAGTGCCGTGTTGAGAAGCTAGGGTTATCCACAGGGTATGTGATTTTAAAGGTGTTAATTGTAGAACAGAGGACTACAACTTGAAGAGGCATGGAAAAAAGCATTTGAAAAGCCAAAAGATAATTATGTTGGTGAATGTTGTCCAGATAAATAGCAGTTCTCATCTGGGAAGCATGTCTTACTCAGCTCTCAGTCCTTATTTATTACTCAAGGTAGAGAGATTGCAGCATACACACTGTTTAAATCATGTGTCCTCAAACTAGGGCCTGCCAGCCACATGCGGCCCACCTAGGACATTCATCCAGCCTGCCAGGTGTTTTTGCTGCCACTGTCTGTCCTGCTTAGCAGCCAGCTCATCCCGCGGCCCACAGTCTGGCCCTCCAATGGTCTGAGGGACAATGAACTGGCCTCCTGTTTAAAAAGTTTGAGGACCCCTGGTTTAAACAAAACAAATGCCTAATGGCAAACACTGATGCTGGATGGAGAGCAGTTTTTACTATTAATTAGTAGATGTTTTCCTTCAGTATCTCCATAATATTTCCTTTAATATCTCCGTTAGGTAAAGCAGAAAGAGGACAGAATTTGATTTTAGACAGACTTGGTTTTGAACCGTGACTCTGTCATTTATAACTTACCATTTGCATATTAAGTTTTAAATTGTGATACCACATGTTAACCAAAGGAGCATTCTGACAGGTGGTTAAGAAGAAGGTATGCTGTTTGGTTCCCTAAGACAGAAGGAACACACAAGGGTAGGGCATCTTGCATTGCACACATGACAGAAGAGAATGGCCTGGGGCCTGTGTTTTATGGCTCCCAACCTGGCAAGAGAAGACAGCAGCCTGAATGGCAACCCAAACTGACAAAAGTTCCTTGACAAAGTACAAATGAGTCCAGCACCATTGATGAAGGGGATCAATTGGTAAAAACACTAAAGATAAGCCACTGGGGGAAGCACTCATCTTTATCCAGCCTGAAATTCCCTTTTTCCCTTCAGAGATCCAAGGTGGTCAGCCAGAACCAGACAATAGGAACCCTGCCTTACAATGAGCTGCCCTGTCTGGCAAGCTTCTTTGTTACCACAGGCCCAAGGTACTCCACACCTTGCCACAGATGCTAGGAATTGGGGCAGGACAGAGACCAGTACCAATGGGAGGATTTCTACTATATCCTCCCAGTAAGGTATGCCCCAGGTACCCTACCTTGGGAAGCCCCTTCCATTCCCTCAGGAAGCACAAACAGGGGTCCTGGAAGCCTCATCCATACCAGATAATCAGACAGACCAAAATGGCACCCCACAGGCTCCAAAAACTGAACTTCCATTGAAACCAAAGCCCACGCCTGCAAGTTAAAATTAAATGCGTTAAGGAGGCACCTGTGGCACAAAGGAGTAGGGCACCAGCCCCATGGCGGGTTCAAACCCAGCAGCCAAAAACTGCAAAAAAAAAAACAAAAACCTAAATGTGTTGATTACATGGAAAAAAAAAATCCTTTTTTTTTTTTTCTTAAAGACAGAGTCTCATTTTATCACCCTTGGTAGAGTGCCATGACATCACAGCATCCTCCAGCTCCTGGGCTTAGGCAATTCTCTTGCCTCAGCCTTCCAAGTAGCTGGGACTACAGGCACCCACCACAATGCCCGGCTTTTTTTTTTTTTTTTTGCAATTTGGCCAGGGCTGGGTTTGAACCCACCACCCTCGGTATATGGGGCAGGCGCCCTACTCACTGAACCACAGCTACCACCCAAAAGAAAAGATTTAAGTAAGACTCAGAGTTTCCCAACATCAAATGCAAAGTGTTTAAGATACAATCAAAAATCACTCATTGTACAAAGAACTTGGAAAATTATAACTTGAGCAAGAAAACTTAATTGACTGATGCCAACACCCAGATGAATCAGATGATAGATTATCCAGTAAGGATTTTAAATACTTCAACAATCGTTACAAATTCTCTTCAAACAAATGAAAAAGAAAAAACATCAGAAATTATTTTTAAAATAAATAGAAATCATAGAATTGACAGGTAAAATAATAGAATTAAATTCTACCCCAGGATTTCATGTGGAGGCGGGGTTCAAGTTCTAAATAAGTGTTAAACTTTGACATGATGCTGCATGCCAAAATGTATTAAATAGTTCTTACTAGAGATTACAAGCCCAAGGTATCCTTAAAATATTTGTTTTTGTCCTGTTGCTGCTGCTCCACTAGCCAGAGGTTGTATTTTGCGTCTCTGAAGTAATCTTTCTATATATTGTTTGGTGTATTTCCTAGGATAAGAAAAATGAATAAATCTCTGGAACATCCTCCACATGAAATCTTCCATCTCCAGCCTGTGGATGAGTAGTTCTGCTAGCAGAGATATAATTCCAGAGTCCTTTACGTATTTCCAAAAGCAAAAGAAATGAATACATCTTCAAGTTCATCTGGCCCTTTGCCAATAACACATGAGACTTGCTACTTTTAAGTTTATAGTACATGAAGTCTGTCCGGAAAGTATGCACCCATTGTTAAGGGTGAGATAAGGAGAACAAGAATGGTCTGTGCAACATCAATGTAACCTGACAGCCCAGGAGAGTGGTTTGGAATGCTTTTGTGTGAACAATGACGACTTCCCTGTACTCATCAGGGGAACACTAGACACCACTGAGGGAGCATGTGACTGTCTGACTGCTGCATTCAAAACGACTGAGTAGAGCAATGAGTCTTCATCAAAATTTGTGTTAAACTTGGACATTCCTCTGCAGAAACTATTCGGATAATTCGGAAGACTTTGGGGGATGGTGCAATGAGCTCAGCACAAACAAAAGTGTGGCACAAATGCTTCAGAGATGGTCAAGAATCTGTTGAAATTGATTCATGATCTGGAAGGCCAGCAACAAGCAGAATACCTGAGAATGTAGAATGTGTTCCGGCTGCAATCAATAAAGATCAGCAGCTGACAGTGCGAGAACTAGGAGCTGATCTGGGGATTCCAAAAACTCCAGTGTCTGAGATTTTGACACAGGATCTTGGCATGAAACATGTCATGGCAAAATGTGTTCCACGGCCTCTGCTACCAGAGAAGAAGGAACATCATGCTACATTAGCTAATGACTTGCTTCAGACCACTACCAGTGAATCAGATTTCCTCAAGAAGATCGTAACTATACATGAATCATGAGTCTATAGCTATGGTCCAGAAACCAAGGCCTAGGTAGCCCTAATGTAAATCTTCTGGTTCTCCACACATGAAGAAGATGCAGCAAAGTAGCGGCAAGTTCAGGACCTTGTTACCTGTTTTGTTTGTTTGTTTGTTTTGTTTTGATTGGGAAGGTGATGTCCATTACAAGTATGCTCCTGCAGGCCAGGATGATTCCGGCAACTGGTGTTTCACAGCTTCATCACAGCGGTGCTTTTGCCCATTCATCTTGTGCACAGTTTTTTGACAGTGCAGCAAATCACCCAGGTGACTCAGGATTACCCTACAGCTTTGATTTGGGACCCTGAAACTTATGGATTTTCCCAAAACTAAAGTCGCTTTTTGAGGGAAGAGATTTCAGACCATAGTTTCAAAAAAATATGATAAGGCAGCTTTCCCAAAACTAAAGTCACCTTTTAAGGGAAGAGATTTCAGACCGTAGATAAGATTTAGGTAAATATGATAAGATAGCTGATGATGCTCCCAATATAGAATTTTGCAGTGTTTTGAATGCTAGAAGAAATGTTGGGAGAACTCTGTGAAGTCCTAAAGTGCCTATTTCAAAGGGGTTGAGGAGTTAATGTCCCCTAATACAGTGTTTCTTGTATTGTGTATCTTCAATACACACCTCCATTTTTCATAGTATGTGGCTGGATACCTTCTGGACTGACTCCTAAAATCCATGATCTCTGCTTAATTTTTCCTGTCTGTATCACAGCTATATTTTCTGTTTCACATTTCTGAAGGCTCTTTTTTACTGTGCCAATTTTTTTTCCATAGGAGTAATTCATAGAAAACAAAAATATGCCAGTAATGGTCTAAGTGTCAGATTTAGCATAGTGTACTTCCTGATTTTGTATGACCCCGTGAACTCCTTTTTTGGCTGATCAGTTGTAACTGTTTTGATAGCTGTTTCATGTTTCATGGAATTCATCTTTGACCAGCCTCAACTAGTATTCTACCTCTTATATAATATAAAAATTTTATAATATACTTCCATTTGTTTCTTCCCAGCTTCTATGCCATGTTTATTATACTATATTTTATTTTTACATGTTATAAACCCCATATGTTACTATCATGTTTCAAGTGATCAGTGACTTTTAAAGAGTTTGAAAATAACAGCAAAATATATATTTACTCACATAAATAAAATAAAATATTTGGTTTTGATTAATTTAAATTTCACAATTTTTAACACCAAAAATGTCTATGTTCTTATAACCAAACACAAATTGAATAGAAGGGCTCATATCAGCATCAATCTAAGCAAGACATTTTTCCCAAAATTATATCCCTTATTGCTTCCTACAGGTGACAAAATTAATCAGCAAACAATTTTTAAGCAAATGTATAAGATTGTATTCATCCTTAAACCCAAAATTTGATACTATCATTATTTACATGTGGGGAATACACAAATTTTTAAATTCTTTATTACATAGGAAATAGGAGTAAGGACTCCACTGGTCTGACCCTCATAGTTACCTCTGTGAAGTTTATCAATAAACCTCGTGGTTTATTGAAAGCCAGGTATATCCTGCCTCATCTTCTTAATTTGATGCAAGGGCCCAGGACCATTCTGTGAAGTTTGAAGGACATATTCTTCCTAGCCCCAGCAGCCACACTCTCTTAGTCAAAGGAGCTGACACCTATCTAGTGTGACAAGCGAATGGGAAGACATTCCCAGATACAGAAACATTGCACCTTCCCATTATTAGAAACATGGGTCCTCCCCTAGTGAGGCCATGCCAGTTCTTCTTTCTTAATTGCCAGCATTTTCTGTGATCCCAAATTCCCAAATTCAAACTCTGGTTAGGTTAGCAGAGTTTGAATATCTAATATCTAGCACTATTTGGACTTAACACTATGAAAATCTAGAAAAGAATAAAAAAAAGCAAGTCTCTCTGTTGTCTGATATCCAATGATAGTTAAAATAGCTAATTATACCACAGTAGGTGATCACATGAATTAAAGTAGTAAGTGAAGGCAAAATTTTGGTAGACTAAATAGACATGGCCTTAGACCAGTGTGAGAGAAATGAAAAAAAAAAAAAAAGTCAAGGACTATGGCATAAAATGGTTATTACTAATAGCATTAGATACATTTATCAAAAGAAAGATCAAAATAAACTTCTCAACTCTACACACATAAACTTGGGACTTGTTATGAGTGTACTTCAAAAGTTGAAATAGCTGAAATTAAACTATGATTTTAAAACCGAAAGTTGCAAATTACAATATGCATCAAGTCTATGATTTTACCATGTCTTTTGTATAGTAATAAGTGTTTTAGTTGAGAAAGCACAAAATCCTAAGTATCCAAATGGAGACGAGGTACAGTATTAGCCCAGGATACCATAACTGCTAACCTTGACTGAGCCTTCCTTGCCTCCCTGTCTGATAAAGTTATTCTTGGCATTCTTAAAGAGCCTATACATATACATGTGGAGCTGTTTTCATTGTTTCTCATTGTATACTCTATAACTTCTCATTCTATATTCCCTATGATCCCGTAGTGTCTATAAACCTAGACACAGAGGAAGAAGCCAGCATTATCCAGGCCAAGTGCAATGTCAGAGCCAAGAAGAAAAACTTAATCTCTAAAAGAAGTGGAAAACTTTTCTATCTATATCTGCAAAATTCTGGAAATCCATGTAAGAATAGATTCTGAAGGTGCCAGGCCAAGGAAAACCATAGCATAACTTCAAATTTTACTTAATGTATATCTGTGAGGTATTTTCAAGCATTTCTGAAGTCAGTGTGTTAGCACACAAGCAGCGGGAATTAGTTACAGGAGTTAACCAGTAATTAGCACCAGTACTAATATACTAGTAGTTACAACTAGTTCGGTTGATTAACTGAAACAGGTTCAACAAAAGCCTCCTTTAAGATGAAGTTAAGATGGCAGCATTTTCTTAAGGTACCATCAAAGAACCCCCAGTGACTTAGGGAGAGATAGGCAATCCCCTGTCTAAACTAAGCTCTTCTTGGAAGGTCAGTAATGCTGGTAGGTGCTACTGTGACTGAAAGAGTTTCCTTAACTTCTGTGAGAATAGCAAAATCATGAGTAGCCATGGCCAGGCAGTGGCTATGAGTCAAGGAAGTATATGGATCCAAAAGGATCTGATTAAAAATAGAAATTGCTGTGAAATTATCTTGTGTGAGGTAACTATAAATAAATGAGTAGCACAGTAATTTCCTTATGTAACTAGACTGAAAACAAAACAAACAAATAAGAAAAAGTGTTTCCAACAACATCAGCAGGAAGGACTATAAATTGTACTCCTGGACCCCTATGGCCACTTGCCAGTGTAACAGTGCAGTGAGAAAAGAGAATGATCCAGATTCTTCTAAATGTATCAGATGCTGGCACCTGAGTTGATGCCCATTTTCTGAGTCCTTTAATACCATTACACTCTACCATTCAAAATAAACACCTAATGCTATTATTGTCTATTATTTTATTCTACCATTCTTGATATGTACACTATGGTAGATCCCGTGAGATCCTACACATATTCCTGGTCCAGAGTACTTACTGGAGTGGTGTGACTTACTACAACAGTTAGTAACTCCCCACCCCCATATTGGCTTCTTGACACACAGAGTAAGGGCCAAGTGGATGCACCTGACTATTATATTAATCAAATCTAAACCCATAGCCCCAAGGAACTGAAGAAATGTGTTCCACCATGGAAAACTTAAAAAAATACAGGGGTAATCATACCACTTGTTTGACAAAAGATGAAACTTAAAGAATGACAATATAGTATAAATACCATTATCAATAGGAACTATAATTAGAACTATCTTGTTTTTAATGTGGCCTGTTTTTCAAAACAAATCAATGTGGGTCTTGGAACCTGATATTCAGTTATTGATCTGGAGGATGTTTATCCCTATCACACTTGTTGCGGGAACACCATTCAGTAAGTGATCCTTACTAGTTCTATAACTCAAGGACAGGCAAGGGTGGCACACTCAAAATTAGTAATGTAAGATAGTTTACTGATGTGGTGATTTACAAAGGTCTAAACAGAGTTAAGGGACACCAAAGAGAGATGTTGGAATATCCTAGGGTTAACAACATCAAGAAGCCATTATCATTTCTAGTATTGAAGGGGAAAATGAAGAGAGGAAATTAATATGACCTAGAAAGATCTGTAATTGTATGAGGAGGGTAGCCATTGGGAAGGGTGGTCTTCAGTAGAGAAATGCAGCCTCTGCCAACTGAAGGACTGGAGAGGAAGACCCAGGAAAAAGGAAGAAGGTCTCTTTCCTCCTAACCTTCAGCATACTGTCAGAATTTCTCAGAAGCCTAATCCAGCTGAAACACAGACAGCAAATGGGGCCTTAGAATTCAGCCTCTAAGGATATTGATCATCATAGAGAAGAAAATGGAAATTTTACTTATAGGAGCAACAACAACAACAACAAAAATCCCTAACACTTGTCCACTATAATGATGATCTCTTATGAAAGAACTGGTATGGCAGAAAATAGCAAACATCCTGACTATCACGTGGTGAGATTCACACATGCCAGAGAGTGGGTAACAAAGTCTACAACAGTACAAGAGTAGCCACGTCAGCTAGAGTTGAGTGTCCTGGGATCTGGCATATATTAGATTATATATTACAAAGCATAGAATGAGTTACTACATGAAGAATGAACTGACAAAGAAAATGACCTTTTTAAAATTTTTTAAACCTACTCTGCACAGTAGAACTTCCATAGATGACCATCTCCCTTCACTGACCTCTTTCTTAAGTTGTTCATAGACCAGGCATGAACCATTGTACTCAATGGAAGTTCCTTATGTTGACCACCTCTATATATTGATCAGTTTGTTATAGTTGGGTCATCAACTTACAGAGCTTCTACTGTATTTTTTATATTTTATTGATAAAGATTATATGTACATATTTTCAGGGTACATGTGATGATTTGATAAGTTCATATAATCAAATCAGGGTAACTGAAATATCCATCACCTTAAATATTCATCTTTTTCTTAGGCTAGGAACATGTAAATCATTTTTTTCTAGCTACTTTAAAATATACAATTGATTGTTAACTATAGTCACCTACTGATCTATCGAACACCAGGTGTCATTTTGTCTGTCTTAGTGTGTATTAGTAAATATTAATCAATCTTTCATCATTCCCTTACCCCCAAGGCCCTAGTAACCACCAACGTACTCTTTGTCTTCATATTTCTCAGTTACAAGATTTCTGTTCAATTATTTTATTATTTTAAATTTTTTGTTAAATTTCTCTGACAAATTTCTGAATGGCTTTTCTGTATTGTCTAGGAGATTACTGAGTTTTCTTAAAACTACCATTTTGAATTCTTAATCAGAAAGCTCACGTGTTGTCATCTTGTTAAGGTCAGTCACATGATTTTTACTTCATCTTTTTGGAGAGTTCATGGTTCTCTCTTGATTGGTATTTCATGTGGGTATATGTCTATGTCCTTGCATTGAAGTGTTATTTACTCCTGTCTTCTCTGGCTTGTTTTGGTATTCATTGGCTATGTTTGCTTAGCAATACCTTTCTTCTATTCTTTTTCTTTTTTTATTTTTTTTTCATTTCAGATTAATGTGAGGGTACATAAAACTAGGTCACAATATTTACATACTTTAGTTAGAGTCCCTATTTGTGTTTGTGTCTCATATCCACAAGGTGTGCCATTAACTTTACAGTATGTCCATTATGTAGGAGCACACCAACACCCTTCCCTCCTCCCCTCTTCCATCTCCCTCATTTCCCCATCTTGCAATTTGAATGAATTAAGTTTTTCTCTTATATGGGCACATATTAAATTGTCTACTTGCTTCATATTAGTATTGAGTACGTTGGATGTTTGCTTTCCATTCTTGTGACACCTTACCAACAAGATTAACACATAACCTGTAAAGTCTCCATCTTTTTAATTTTTATTTATTTATTTTTTTGAGACAGAGTCTCACTCTATTGCCTTTGGTAGAGTACTATGCTGTCACAGTTCAAAGCAACCTCCAAATCCTGTGCTTAGGCAATTCTCTTGCCTCAGCCTACTGAGTAGCTGGGACTACAGGTGCTCACCACAACACCTGGCTATTTTTTTGTTGCAATTTGGCTGAGGCTGGGTTTGAACCCACCACCTTTGGTATATCAGGCTGGTGCCCTACCCACTGAGCACAGGTGCTGCCCAAAGTCTCCATCTTTTTTATGGCTTAATAGTATTACATGGAATGCATACACCACAGTATGTTAATCCATTCCTGGGTTAATGGGCACTTAGGTTGTTTACACATCTTGGTGACTGTAAATTGAATCCCAATGAACCATCTAGTAAAAATGGCTTTCTGAGAGAATGACTTTTTTCCTTCTGGGTAGATGCTAGTAATAGGATTAAGGGATCAAATGGGAGGTTTAATTTGAGTTCTTTGAGGATTTTTCATACTTATTTCCAAAAAGGCTGTATTAGTTTGGAGTCATCAGCAGTGTAAAAAATGTTCTTCTCTGTCCAGCTGATCTGCGTCAGCATCTGCAACTTTGGGAATTAGTGATGCAGGCCATTTTCACAGGTGTTGGGTAATATTTCAGGGTGATTTTGATTTTTATGTCTCTGATGATTGGAGATGATGAGCATTTTTTCATATGTTTATTAGTCATTCATCAGTCTTCCTCTGAGAAGTTTCTCCTCATATCTCATGGGCAATAATAGATAGGATTGTTTGCTCCTTTTTGTTGATTAATTGTAGTTCTCTGAAAATTCTAGTTATTAACCCTTTGCCAGATTTGTAATAAGAAAAATAGCTTTTCCCATTCTGAAGGTGGTCTATTTGTTTCAATTGTTGTGTTCTTAGCTGGGCAGAAGCTTTTCAGCTTAACTAAGTCTCATTTGTTTACTTTTGCTGTTGTTGCAATTGCCACAGAATTCTTCTTCATAAAATTTTTCTACAGTCTGCCATCCTCAAGAGGTTTTCCCACACTTTCTTCTAGGATTTTTATCATTTCATGTCTGGGAGCATTTAAGTTGGGTACATATATATTGAAATTCCTCTTTTTATATTATTCCCTTAACCAGCTTAAAGTGACCATCTGTACCTTTCTTAATCTTAGTTGCTTTAAATCCACTTTTATCTGAAAATAAGATTGTGACCCATCCTTTCTTCTGATTTCCAGTCACTTAAAATGTTGTTTTGTAGCACTTTGCCCTTTGTCGTATTTTGTCCTTCAAGGTTAAGTGTGTTTCCTGGAGTCAGAATATAGATGGCCTGTGCTTTTTGATCCTATTGGTTAGCCTGTGCCTCATCTGTGAGTAAGTCAAGCCATTTACATTAATTGAGAGAATTGATACTTTTGTTGGAGTTTATTCATCTTATTTTATTAAATTCTATAGCTTAGTTTTATCCTTTGAACCTTTGTGGAAGCTAGGTTTTGACCTGTAGTTTTTGAGTGTTTGCTAGTGATCTGTTGTCATGATCAGTGTGGAGAATAAATCTAAGTATTTCCTATAGAGTTGGTCTTGTTGTAGTGAATTTTCTCAATGTCTGCATATCATTAAAAATTTGATTTCCCCATGAATTTTGAAGCTAAGTTTATCAAGATACAAAATTCCATGCTGAAAAAAAGAATTTTTTTAGGAAGGTTAAAGATGTAGATGACCATTCTCTACTGGCTTAGGATGTTTCAACTAAAAAGTCTGATGTCACTCTGATAAATCTTCGCCTGTAAGTCAATTGGCACTTATTTCTTGCTGCTTGCAGAATTTTCCCTTTAGCTGGACTTTGGACAGGTTTATCACAAAGTATCTTGGAGAGATACTCTGTTTGTGTTGCGAAGACCCAGGGATTTAAAAGGAGTGTTTTGTACTCTTAGTGAAACTTGGGAAATTCTCATTTATGATATCTTCCAGTATGTCTTCCATTCCTTTGGAATTTCTTCTTCCCCTCAGGGATTCCTATAATTTGTGCGTTTGAAATCTTCATGAAGTTTCATATTTCTCTGAGAAACTGTTCTAACTTCTCTCTCTTCTGCTTCTTTACCTGGTTTAGGTCAAGGTAAAGAAGCAAAAGAGAGAGAAGATAGAACAGGAGAAGGTCATTCTTTCTTCTCCATGGTCTAATCTTTATTGATACTTTCTACTGCATCTTAAATTCCCTGATTGACTCCTTCAATTCCTTAGGTTGTGCCACATTTTTATATATTCTGCATACCTTTCATCCATTTTTTGGTTCTGTTTTTCTACTTTCTCATCAATTCACTTTATCACCTTTACCATCCATATTTTAATTCCCTTTCTGTAATTTACATTAAATATTTATAGGTAGAATCCTCTGCAGTGGCTACTATGTGATCTCTTGGAGGGATTGCTCTGTTCTAGGTTTTCATATTGCCAAAATCTTTCTGGTGGTTCTTCTACATGTGTGTTTTCTTCTTGTTCACTTTCTTCCTCTACTTTTTCCTCTCACTGCTGTCACTTTAAATTATTTTGTCTTTGAACTTAAGTGTTAAAGTGGCTTTTATGTATAAGGCCAAAGGAAGAGAAGGGCAAAGAGCAAGAAGGGAGAAAGAAAAGAATAAGATATAGAAAAAAAATAAGGGGGATGAAAGGAAAGAATTGTAAAAATGGAGATTAAAAGAGGAGAAGAGAGATACAGGAGAATTTTGCTTTATGACAGGGTGCTTTGACCCACCACACTCACAACTCCAGGATTTTGGGGGGCCAGAATGGGTAGCTGAGTCCCATGAGGTCAGGATCTTCTTATCAGTCTGGGAAGAAATAAGCCTGGACCTCTGACAAATATAGAAAAAAATGACAGTTATGTCACAGTGGGGACCTTTCAATACTATCTTTCCAAAGGCCAAAGCTAGAAAAATACCCTAGACTATGTCCTCACGGCCTCCCTGAGTCAGACCAATGCTATGTTCCCCAGCCCTCAGTGAAAAGAAAACAATAATAATAATAAAGTAGTTAAAGAAAATTAAAAATACAATTATACAAACTGAAGAAATAAAAGGGATATCTTTTGAAAAATTTATGTGGATGAGAAAAGTATAAAAATTTCTACCAAAGAAGTCAAAAAAGGAGATTAAATAAAAATAGACATAAAGATGAATAGGAGCTGAAAAACTGTAACCAAAATGAAGGAGTCCTTGTTATTGAAAAAAAAATAAAAATACACAACACCTAACCAAACAAAACAAAAACCAACAACAGCAACAACAAAGAAAGGGGAAAAAATCTGAGGAAAATTATTAGAAGGAAAAGCAAAAAAAAAAAAAAAAGAGAGAGAGAGAGAAATCATATATGTGAGTATATATATGCCTTCATACATATACACACACACATATGTATGTTGCAATAATTTCCTGGACACCGGCTGCACTGTGGTGTTAGGAGACAGGGAATATACACTCTGTGTTCACTGCATAATATTGTAGGCTGGGAGCCATTCTCCAGTTTGGGAGGAAATCAGGACCTATCCTCCTGACCTTTGTGCCCCCAATCAGGACCTGATCACTTCTCCAGCACTCAGTCCCCATGAGATTAGTATCCCAAAGCTCTCACTAGATCTCTCAGAGAGCACATCTTGACCTTTTAAACAGTGCCCCCTGATAACAAAGTGGTTTTCCCCATGAGAGGGGGTAGGTACCAGCTCACCCTACGTATGGCTGTCCAGGCTCAGCAGGTATGCCAGAGCTGGCCATGCACTAGGACTCTGAGGACTGTTTCTCCCAAGAAGCTTTCCCACAATGGCCACCTGCCAGTAGCCAATCTGATGAGAGCTTCACCTTAACCAACACTCAATCTTGGCTGCCTAACACTTCTCTCAAGTTCCCTTGCTCATCCAAGCCCCTCTAAGGCAGTCCAGGGAGCAGTACAGTTCAAAAATACAAACTACAGGATAGCCCTTTCCCATCTCCGATCCTCCACGGGAGGGGCTTCAGCAACCTCAGCCCCTACCTAGACACTCGCCTTCTGAGCTGGTTTACCTGAGCTTCAGACCTCTGCGCTGGCTCCTGGAGTCTTCTACTGCTTCACTGTGCCCCGAAGCAATGTTTATGGGTGGGTTGCCCCAGCCAGAGGTGGCTGAAATCCTCTGTCCCTTGTCTCCCCAAAAGCGGCTGACAAGATGTCTCTAATTTACCATCTTGCTCCATCTTCTTTTCTTTTCTTTTTATTTTCTCCACACTGTTCTTACCAGCTCAGAGATTTCTCTCATTACCTATTGAGTTGTTTATATTTTTTCCATTAGGTCGCTGACTTCTCTTTAGCACTAGGTGGCGCCTAAATCCCCTGTTTACCTTGGCTCTAGCAAATGACCAGAGCACTGGTTTGTCCAAAATAGGAAATGTTCCAATGAGGATATCCCAGCAGTACAGAAGAGATGGCAAATGGTTGGGTGGAATGTACCTTCTACAGCAGTGTGCTCATAATGAATAACCGTTCCAATTTGCCACTGCTTTGAGCAAGTTATAGACCACAGTTTCAAGCACTGAGATGTTAATTCTACCTCCCCACTTTGTCTCTGTTCTCAAAGATATGTCTCTCTTCAAAACTCCCTTCATGGGCTTCACATGGGTTAAGGCCAGGACAAGTATTCTGCCAAGAAATCAAGATGATGAGGAAGCTGGTTGTCCATCTCAATCTCGATTTTTTTCCAGTATAGAAACTGTGAGTTGGGGGAAATTTCCCAGATGTTTGGCATGTGAGGCAAATTGGGAAGGCAGGGCATTGTGTATAAAATCTGATTCTCCATCTGTTCAGAGTTTCTTGTTACTTCTTTGTAGCCCTGAGAATTTAATTGCCCTTATACTTGAGTTCTGGCATATTGCTGGTGACAATCTCAGTGCTGTGCATATTTATTTTGATTTTCTGTGGAGTAAGGGGAACTGAAACCAGCTTATGTCTGTGCCACCAATTTGGAACTGATGTCTCTGTCTGTTTTTATTTTTGAGGCAACATACACACATTTGCGTGTGTACTTTGGTGAATTTGATAAATTAAGTATAAATTTTGATGAATTTTCTTAGAGAATAGAGATTGTCACCATAGAGTAGGATTGACAGCAAGAAAAGTTTTCCAGATATCTCAGGCTATCACACAAGCCTAAGGACCCAGTGGATCCAATGATGTTTATCTTTGGATCAGATCTCTTCAGGAGCTCAGGTCAATTCTCATCGGAAGAAGTACAGTTGTAATGTCAGAATTCGGAGTAAATCCATGGCCTGTTCCCTTTTTAAGTAATACCTCTTGACTTGTTAGTGGGTCTTGGTAAAAATTCAACCCCCAATAATGGATCACCAGAGCAAATGGTGATCCAAGAAAGCAAACCAACACTTTCTTTCATGAACTGAATCATCTGAATGATCCACCATAAAGTAAAGGCATATCTTAAAGTTCACCATTAAGTGGAAGCAGAATACAAAGCCCCAGGTCCAAATAGGTCACACGCAAGCACTAGGACAAGGTCTCATACGTTCCCAGGATGCCGACTCCTTTTGTTCTGCTGGCCGTCCTTTGATGCACAACCATGGCCTCACTGAGAGTGTCCTATTACCAGCTGACTCTGAAGCCATAAAAAAGAATCAGGTGCCTCAAAATAAGACATTGGCACAAACCAAAATTGAAATTCTGTGGCATTAAAGCCCCTCTCAAGGGCTCAAGACAAAGGAGAAGAAATATTCTTCCACTGTTTAGAACTTAGCATGGTATGTATATATATTTTTTTCTCTGCCAGGAAAGAGAGAGAAATTGTAAAGTGCTTAATGGCCAGGGACCTTGAAAGAATAAGATTGCATAATTTGTGATAAGAACATTGTGGAAGAAGTGTGTAGATAAATATCTCAAAAATTGTTCATCGTGTGGGAATACCTGTGTTCCATGTGAATTTCATCAATCAAAATCATTATGGAAAGACTTTTAATCATCTGTGTGTATTCTTCACACATAGATGACTCTGACTAAGTTGATAAGCTTTCTTCCCCAGCCACCCAGTGCTGAGACTCATTAACAAGATAACAGACCTAGAAGTTACGTATTAATTCCAAACATGGGCTTTTCTTCAGTAAGGTTAACTTGATTATTCCTCCCTTCGATTTGTTTCCCTTTTCTGCAGTTCTTCTTTTAGCACCATCAGACTTGAAATTACAGAGCCCTACTCTCCAACATAGTTTAACAAACATTTCATTTTCAAGAAAGACCTATTTTTAGTTTAAAAAGAGAGGTAATTCTTATAAACCAGTGGAAATCTAATGATATTATGGCATGCCTCCCATCTAGTGGTATGACTTATAGTAGATTCAGATATGGTTTAGGATGGGATACAACAACTTGATGGGTTGGACTCTGTCCTGCAGAGTTGTATTTCAATAATATACAGACACAGTGATTTTTATTCCAAAGTTTAAATAAATGGATGGAGATGCAAGAAGAGGAATTTGGAATAGGATATCTCACTCTCACAACTGATTCCAGTTTCCCCAGTTATATATTGTTGTGCTACAAAGTACCATGTGTTGATAAGCAGTTTTTAGACTCAAGGGAGGAATGCTTCTCCTAGGAGGTATAATAATGTGTCCATGAAATTCAAAGTTGAAACTAGTATCTGGTCAATTTTTGACTCTCCCTGCTGTGGGTCATCATATAAAAAAAATTATATTTTTGACTAGGATAATCAATTTTAACTGTCAATGAAAAAAGGGAAACATGGATGAAACAAGGATCCCTCAGGGACATTCCTTAGACTACTGTGTTCATTGTAAAATTTAATGGGAAATGGCTGTAGCCAAATGCAAGACCACTGATCATGAGATACATAAAGAATAAGCATTTGAGTCACATCATTTACAAAGAATTTTGACCAGTTGAAAGGCTCTCTGAAAAAGAGAACCTGAGGTCACAGAAAGCCCTGCTCTTAGAAGGCATCTACCCATTCTCCCCCCATCGGATTTAATGCTCTACTGCAGCCCTTTCAAAATTATTAATATTAATATTATTATTATTATTCATTATTATTTTGAAAGTGCAGTCCAAGCTAACAGGGCACATGATCACCAGCAACAGATTTGCCAAGTGACAGCACTAGATCCACCCCCACGGCAGACAGTGCAGGTGCAGTGCCATTGGCTGGTGGCCAGGTGCATCTGCCTTCCACTGTCTGGGACACCACAGACAGGGGGTGGTAAAGGCAGCGAGCCAGGGATCTAGGCCCAAAATGGCAGCAGAGCCAGCAGCCAGTCCTAAAGGAGAAAGGAGGGTGTCGGCTAAGAGACAGTGCACTGGGACCTACTGAGAGGCTGCCAGCTTGCACAGATGTCTCTAAAGGCCATCCTTGCAGCCCCTCTGAAACATTAACTCTCTGACCTCAGCACCATAACAGGAGCGCCAGTGCCCAGGCAATAGCCTTTGTCATTAAATTATCACAAAATAAAAACTTACGTGAGGACATTGTAATAAATTGTAGTAATTATCTTAGATTCTTCGAAGAGTTTAGAATCTCCAGTTTTAATAACAACGGCAACATTACAAAAGAAATAGAAATTAACTTTCAAGATCATGGCATTCCATAGGAAAGAATACTAGTAATCTATGAAGCTCAGGATGAACCAATTATTAATGAGGAAGAGAGCTTTCAAATTAATGTTTCGTTTCTTAATTGAAAATACAATGATAGACTGCATACACAGGCATTTGAATAATAGGCAAAGCAAGAAGTCACTTTCAGTTTCTTGTTAAACCTCCATAGGCTACAGGAAATGTCAGAGGACATATTAAAATGTCAGTGTACAAATTTATGTTTAAAATAAAATTCAGATTTACACAAAGCTGATTTTAGAAAAATTGTTTCATAAGAATCAATTCTAGATGTCTTAAAATTTACATTTTGAAATAATTGGTTGGAAATTCTTCCATATTTTCACAGTCTATAAAATATTCTTAGCAGCTCCAATAATAGTTGCATCAGCCCAAAGGTCTTTGTCAAAACTTAAGTCATCAAAATTATTTGCCATCTGTTTATGGATGGGATCTTCAGTTGCATCTGTCCCATCCTTCCTTGGGGGAGTTGATCTACTCTGGTTATTCAGTTTACCAGAGTTTTTCCACTGATTCTGCCTCATGCTAAATTTTCACTGTTTGGAGACTGTCCCAAAACTGTTCAGCCAGTGGCTTCCACTGGAGAAAATGCCAGCTTCCTCTGGTTGCCCAGAGAGATAGGGCATGTCTGTCTGCAAAAGCCTGGGGATGTGAGCCTTATTGTTCTGGCTGCTGCTGCTGCTGCTCTTCACCTCAGGGTACCACCATTCCAGTGTGGTTCTCTCTCAATTGACTGTCCTCTCACAGTTCTTGGGCTGCTGGGCCTGGGGTGCCGGAAATGTGCAGGTTGATCAGTCCTCAGGGGCCCCGCTTGGGTGCCTGGGCAGCAGTGGAGCGACAGCAGCTGTGCAGGGAACTCATGGGTCTATCAGTCCTCCGGGCGTCCCACTTGGGTGCCCAGGAGCGGTGAAGGAGCACCAGCAGCTGTGCAGGGAACACGCAGCTCAAGCAGTTCTCCAGCTGCAGGGCTGGGACAGGGTGCTTGGTCCTGCAGGGGTGGGGGGATGCTGCTCTTGGGCCTCCTCTCACTGTCTCTGCAGGCAAGGAGGGGAAGGGTGGACTGGGAATTCAAAACAGTAGCGAAACATTAGTTAGATTTTTCTGCCTGGTGAGAGGGTGTTCAGAGTCTCATCAGGGTCCCTCTAGGGGAGTAGACCCCACTTTCTTTAGCTCTCACACGCAGGGTGAGACAATAAGTCCTCAGTTCACTGCTCGCCTGTTGGAAACTCACAGGAGAAGATGAAGGGAAAATAAAGAGAAAAACACAACTTTCTTGGGGGAGGGGATGGATACCCTTCCTTTGGGATGTATTATGTAACTGTAGATTGCTTTCTAGGAGTTGCAACTTGCCTCAGCAGAGGTGCCCTGCAGATATCACTCTTCTCTCTCAGCTGGGCTTCTAGTCTTCAACTTTGTTGGGTATTTTGTGGACTTTATTCTTCCCTCTGGAGGAGAGCTTCTGTCAGAGACTGGTACCTGTTGGCCATCTTACCTGTCCCCAACAAATTTCTTGATATCATGCATTAACTAACACAATTTCCACCCCCAAATCAATCATCAACAAAAGGGAATAACAGTGGCTGAAAGCACTTATGAAAGAAAACCCAGAGCTTTCCAAAACACTGTCTCAGCAATGGAAAAGGTCTGTTACCCAGAGAGTGGGCTTTGCTGTTTTTTTTTTTTTTTTTTTTGAGACAGAGTCTCACTATGTCACCTTTGGTAGAGTGCTGTAGCATCATAGCTCACAGCAACCTCGAACTCCTGGGCTTAAGCCATTCTCTTGCCTCAGCCTCCCAGTAGCTGGGACTACAGGTGCCCACCACAATGCCCGGCTATTTTTTGTTGAGGTTGTTGTCATTGTTGTTTAGCTGGCCTGGGCTGGGTTCAAACCCACCAGCCTCAGTGTATGTGGCTGGCGCCGTAACCACTGTGTTATGAGCTTGAGACTGCTGTTGGTTATTAACAAAGGATATCTACCACATAAGTATTGATACAGTCACTTTTCATATACTTCATGTAGAATTTTTCCAGCTATGTCAGTATAATGGCATTATTTTGTACACTATTTTTCTGATTGGCTATTAAAGTTTTGTTGGATTCATGAAATGAATTTGGGATTTCTCCATCTTTTTCTTTGGTGGGGAATATACATCTTTAACTTATAATATGCATCTGTACCTTGTCATAATATACCTTCAAAAGTTATACTACTTCCTATATAATGCAAGAATATCACAACAAGGAATTGCTCCTGGAATATTAACCAAAAGTAACATGAAATGTTGGTGCAATCTCTTCAGAGCTATATTTACAAATGTTATGGGTCAATGGTATTCTTTCTGGCAATTTGTTTTCCTCATTGGGTATTGTGATGTCTATACAAAATGATCTGGGGATCTTTTCATAATTTTTCTGTAGCTGAAAAAGCATACATCATCATAATTATCTAATTTTATTTTATTTTATTTTATTTTACATGTGTTAATTTGGTTTCCACTTTTTGCCTTCACAAAATTTAAAAGGCTTAAAATTTAATAACAATAACAATGTTTAAGATAAGGACTAGAAACAAAAACCTCGTAAAGAATGAACAAAGATAAATATATTCAGAAAAGAAATCAGATGATTTCTGCAACAAAATATTGAGCAATAATAATAATAATGCAAA